>JACEFZ010011117.1:0-98984 GCA_014155875.1 Cepaea nemoralis
AGAAGAAAAAAAAAAAAAAGAATTAGATACTAGAGGACGCACTAGACAACATACACAGAGAAACCAATAGTAAGTAAAGGCGATCAGTGTGGTACTGACCGCATCACACCCCTCCCCCCTCTCCCCACTGTTGGTTGTCTAACCTACATGAAAGTCTTCTGTTACTGCCTCTCCACAAACGCCTACTTTTTAATAAGGCTAAACTAATTCACAAAATCCTATTTCAAACTGCTCCAAGCTACCTTTGGCCATTGTTTAAATATAACGCAAGACATAGCGAACGACTAAATATACTTCATGTCCTTAATCCTAGGATAATAAAACAAGCTTAGCATACTCTGCCACTCAGTTGTGGAACAATCTTCCACAAGAAATCAAAGACACCACCAATCATTATACATACAGTTGCAACCTGTTTGAACACTACCTCAGAACAGACTACATGCCCCCTTAAAAAACAAAGACAATAATAATGGTAAATTATCTCGAACAACCAGGTAAAAAAGTATTCCCATATGTATGGCACGTTACGACTTCCTTGGGTATTTATAATGCATTGCCTCGGTGAGTCATGTATTATTGATTATTTTTCACGCATTTTAATGTTTATTGTTCTTTTGTTGTCAAAGATTTGCTTCATAAGAGATGAATGAAAGAATGTATGAGAAGAAATAGAAAAGAAGGGCAGAATGTCAGACGGGTCTGCGTGCCAAATTCTAAACCCTTTGAAAATAAAGATTTCGATGTACTCAAAACATGGATCGAGCACCATGTTTCAAAAGCGTGTTGAGGAATGTAAATTAAATATCCGGGTGCGTACATCCGCGTGAGAGATGTGAGGGGGGACTTTATAATGTTAGTTAGTTAGTTAGTTAGTTAGTTAGTTAGTTAGTTAGTTAGTTAGTTAGTTAGTTAGTTAGTTAGTTAGTTAGTTAGTTAGTTAGTTAGTTAGTTAGTTAGTTAGTTAGTTAGTTAAGTTTAGTTTAGTTAGTTAGTTAGTTAGTTAGTTAGTTTAGTTAGTTAGTTAGTTAGTTAGTTAGTTAGTTAGTTAGTTAGTTAGCTGGCTGGCTGGCTGGCTGGTTAGTCGACAGATCATCCTCACCGCACATCGAACCATTCAGTCCATAAGTAGTAAATTCAGCAGCATGTAGCGGCTAACGGCACCCAGCTGTCTAAATGCTATATCTATCCATTCGGAGCCAAGCCTGCCGGTTGTGATTTTCTGTACGCCAATTCTGTTGAGGCTGACGGCGGGGTAGTGAGTTAATTTCCTACACCGGTCAGTTGGACTCAAACGCCGACTTCTTGATCATAAAGCAATGGCATACTAGTTATTGTATATCCTTTACGTAGCAGTTAACCACAGCAGTTTTTTGCTGTTCGTGATTCCAAGGCAAGTTTACGTTCAGTAATTTGCCATTGTTTTCTTAACGACCAACACCCATACCATCTCATAAAAACAACGTAAGGCGGTCTGCTGTCAAATCGCGAACAGTTGTGTTTCGCACGCGGGTATGCGGGATTACAAACTGCGTCCGTAACCCCATCGCCATGTAGCCGGCAATGGCATACAACTGAACGTCGCTTAAAAAAGTCGCTCAAAAGTCGACAGGGTCGACTTCATTACACCGGGTTTTTATCCCATATGGCTCAGTCTCTTTCCGGAAAGCGTCACACAAAGCACAAACTCCGTAGCTCCAGCGACGACCTTCATGAATCTCCGAAAAAATGCACTCGTGAACCGAAGGATGCGAACCAGAATCGAACCCACAACCTTCGGGCCCAGAGGCAGACGTCTTGACCACGGAGACTCCCGTCTTCTTCTTCTTCTTCTTCTTCTTCTTCTTCTTCTTCTTCTTCTTCTACGACTTTTACTACTACTACTACTTCTTCTACTACTACTATTCCTACTTCTTCTACTACACCTACTCCTACTCCTTTTGCTGCTGCTGCTGCTACTGAACGTCAGACTGCTCACAAGATCAACCTAGGTTTGCTCACAACGCCCTGCAAAGGCCATGCAACATTTTTTTTAAACTGATAACAGCCAACCAACTAACAGTATACCACAACTAGCAATGATGTACAGACCAGAGGGAAACAGAGGAAGAGGTCGACCAAGTAAACGATGGGCGCAGGGAATAGCAGAGTCCATGGGAATATCGATACATGATGCCCATAAGCGGTCACTCTCCCGCTGTTTATACTTCGCCTCGACACCGCAAGGTACAAGAAGAACAAGATGAGATGAGATGAGATGAGACTAAACAGCCAAAAGCCATTCTGATTTAGGTACAGGTGCGCTGTTGTTTCCACTGCAATCACTCAATGTGGTCTACGCCTGGCCACATAAGCCGTGGATTATGTACGCTTGGGGACCACGCTTAACACAAAAACACGCCATTAAATGCCGCCCATGGGGAAATCACGCTATCAAAAGACATGGTAAGCACGCGATGTGCCACAACACTGGAGTGTTAACACAATTAAAAACAGCAGTGCAGTTCATCAACATCATTAGGTGTCGTGCTGGTCAGAGTGGGCGATGGATGATATTCGTGCTTCTTCCAGAATTAACACAACAAACACATCTATACATACAGTGTATGGCTGTCATTATGTGTGGGCCTGACAAGTGTGGGCCTGACAAGTGTGGGCCATGATTATTCTCCATTTCACACGCTGCGGATTCGAAATAGTAAACTGCTACTGGGCCTAAAATGGCCGTCAGAAAATATCTTTGGAAGTAATGGCGGTCGGCGCGATACTGACCCAATCACCGACCAAGTGTAAATTTGTTTAGTTTAGTCGAAGGATCAACATGACAGCACACGGGTGTAACCTATAAGTGCTCCGTTCTACTCCTAACTCAAAGCTGAGTCCAAATAATCTCAGCTCAGTGCACGAACTCCGTAGCACCGACGAGGATCCTGAAATACTTTGGGTAGATTTTAAACTCGAAATTTTGCTCGGGCAGCGCCGCTAGGCTACTCTTTTTTCGATTTCCAACTGCCAAGAGATTTTTTTTACGTGCGCAACACGTCCGATCTCACTTTCCAGAGACCAGGTGGAAAGTTTGTTATTAGAAGTCCACGTGAAAAAATCCCGGCCCTCACTGGGGCTTGAACCCGGGACCTCCAGCACTCGAGGCGGATTCCATAGTTAGTTAGTTAGTTAGTCGACAGATCATCCTCGTTGCACATCGAACCATTCAGTCCATAAGTGCTCGGATCCCCTCCTCAGCAAATCCCGCAGCGTGTAGCGGCTAACGACGCCAGTTCTGTGTTGGTTTATCAATCTTCTTTGGCTTCCTGCGTAGTGTTCTTGTTTGGCCACCCCTCTTTTAATTTGCTGCTCCCGCAGTCTGGCCATTGTTGTAGATTCACAGTCATCACTTGGTTCTCGCAAAAGTCTCACTTCTCGTAGAGCATTCAGAATGTCAGCCTGGTCCATGGCGCGTCCGCCCTCCACAGTAGCCTCACCTGCGAGCTTGTCAGCCCGCTCATTTCCTTGTACTCCCGCAAGACCTGGCACGAAGATGAAACTAATCTTTGCCAGCCGAGACCGCTTCAGAGGCAGCAACCATTCTCTTCGGATCGACCCCTCCTCTATCCTCTTGATCATGTTCATTGAGTCGCTAAGGAAACAAGCCCTAGTGAATGTCTGTGTCTCGAGCCATGTTATTGCTTTACTTACTGCCATGACTTCCATGGTCAGGCTACTTGTGGTTTCAGTGAAAGCACCAGAGTCCTCCTTCACAATTCTCCCTCCGGCCCGAGCTGTAAAGGCCCATGAGCTTCTCACATGTCGGACGACCGACCCATCTGTGTAGATGACCGCGTCACCGTCTAGCGAATTCTCGAAAATCAACGCTTGTACTTCAGCCTCAACAGCAGCCGGATTTTCTTGTCTGCATTTTCTATCTAGTTGGATGCAAACTGAAAAGGATGTGCAGAAGTCTGTTGGCACTTGCACCCACTCCTCGCCAGGTTCTAAGTCCTCAAGTGAACACACCTGTTGAAGAATGTCTTCGGCTTGACCCATCCACGACCGTCCTCTTTTTAACCTGCTGCCCTTCACCTTCCTAATTTCACTATGCAGTGGATGTTGTGTGTTTGCGTTAATTCTGAGGTAGGCGCGTGCCCTGCAAACTTGTATTCTCTCTTCAATGGTTGGAAAATCAAGAAGGTAGCGCATCGCCCTGCATGCTGTATCTCTTGTACATCCAAGAATAATGCGCATAGCTTCATTCTGTATCCTTTCCATCCTTTCTATCTGCTTATGGCTGAGAGTCAGGATTGCCATTGCATACTCCAAAACAGACATGACCAGCCCCTCGTACAGAAGACATAGATGGCGCTGCTCACAGTTTGCTGCCGCCATCACCCGCATCGCTGCCAAACCCCGCTTGGCCTTTGTTATCACCTGGTCTATGTGCACATTATAAGCAAGGCTTCGATCAAACCGTATCCCCAGGTAATTCATTGCCTGCGTTCTTTCCACCGTCTCTGAACACAGCATTACAGTTGGTGTTGGATTGTTGACAATATGATTATTCAACGAGAACCAAGTCACTGTTGCCTTTGTTGGGTTGACCATTGCCCCAGCTTCATCACACCAAGTACTTATGCGATTGAGTTCGGTTTGTAGTTCCACAGCAACCTCCTCTCTATCCTTACCCTGACGATACACTAAAACATCATCGGCATACGACAATGTCCTGCCAGGTCCAGTGATCTGCTCACTGGTGATTCTCACTGTGTAGGCGTTGAACAGTACCGGAGATAATGGTGATCCCTGTGGTAGGCCAGGATATATTGTTGTTGGTTCCGAAGTCCAACTGCCACATCTAAAAACTACTTTCCGTTGGTAGAGGGCTGCAGCGATCCAACTAAGGAGGAATGGACTTACGTTTAGTTCAAGAAGCTGAAACATTAAAAAATCCAGTGGTACTCTGTTGTATGCGTCCTCAAGATCAATCGCTGCAGCAACGGTTTCAGTGCCTGAGTGGAAACCTTCATAGACATCATGGGCAAAGACTGCTGCATTGGTCCAGGTTTCTCTTTTTGGACGGTACCCACCCAGGGTAGGTGGGAAAACACCTTGCCTCTCTAGTTGGCTTGATATTTTCCTGGCAATTACCTTCTCCAGCAGCTTGCCTATTGTATTCTGCATGGTTATAATTCGATATCCCTGAATTTTTTTGTGGTCTTTGTCAGGCTTCGGCAAGGGAATCAGATAGCTGTGTAACCATTCCTCCTTGATGCTAGCACTCCCTATACTGTTGTTGTACATGTCTGCTAGTTTCTCTAGCTCATTGTCGGTACACCTATTTATGTCGTCGTATCTTATGCCATCAGGACCTGGAGCACTGTTTTTTGATCGTCGAAGCACAGCCTTGATTTCTTTCACTGTCACTGTGTCTTCCTCCGAAGTGTTCTGGGCCTTGCATCTGTCTGAGGTGACCTCCTTGGCCAGATTTCGGCCTCCCATGTCTGTCTGGTTGCCCTGCTCAAGGTAGCGTTCAAAGAGGGCTTTGCCCTTGTCCTCGTCAGTCCTCTGCCAGGTGAGGTCAGCACCTTGGAAGTCTGAAATGCTCTTATTCTTGACTACACCACTCATGCTTTTATGTAGTCGCCAGAACAATTTCAGTGACTTGTCTGTGCTTACTCTTTGACACACCTCTGCCCATTTTTCGCTTTTAACCACCTTGACCAGTTTTTTGAAATAGCTTACTTTTGTGTGCATCTCTCTTTCTAAGTGCAAGCAGGGACTAGGATGACCAGCTCTGTTCTTCTTGGCATTTTGCCATCTCCTTACAGCACTACGCTTATCCACCCAAGCCTTCTCCACCTCGAAACTCCACCACGGTGGCTGCTCCCAGCTTTTTTTCCTGCCCTGAAACGTTCTGCGCTTGTCACGTCTTATTTTACTCACCACATCTTGCCCTGTACTGTCATACTGGAACGTCTTTACCTTTAGCTTGTGCTGCCTGGTTCTGCCTTTCTCCACCAATATGCTGCACGGGTGGTGGTCGCTGCCATGGTGTCCTAGGACACCCCATCTACACACTGTAGTGAGTGAAGGTGAAACTAGCGCCAGATCAATAGCACTGTCCTCATCGCCTGGACGGCTTGCTGTCGTGGTGACACAGCCACTGTTAATACAAACCAGGTCGATGTTTCCAGTGCAGTCTCGAGCTCCTCCCCTTGTGTATTGGAGGAAGTGTTTCCCCATGCTCTGCCTTTAGCGTTGAAGTTACCACAGAAAATAACATTTCTCTCGTGGCCTAATATGCCACTTAAGCACTGCCACTTCTGGGCGTCCATACTCGCATTGCGGGCATAAACATTAACCAAGGGATTCCATACCTCGAGACCACTCAAACCTCCCCTTCCCCCCCCCCCCCCCCCCGAAATGTCAATTTGTCAATATCCGATATTTGTCTATGCCGATGTGTATAGCACCACATGCCCAATGGACTTTAAGGCGTGAAAAAGGAAACCTATCCTTTCTTTTTTGTTTTTTTATTTCACATAACCACCAGTCTTGGATCAAGCGTTTCTCCGTGCTTACGATCGAGTATGTCATTTGACTGAGCCATACAGGATATATAGTATGGCTGTGCCATCCAGGATATGTCATATGGCTGAGTTATCCAGGATATGTCATTTGGCTGAGCCATCCAAGATATATCATGTGGCTGAGCCATCAGGAGATGTCATATGGCTAAGCCATCCAGGAATGCATCTCTTTGTTTTTCTCTCGTTCTTTTCCCACGGTTTTCATATGTTCCTTGAAGGAATGTGTCATTCGTACGAACATCATCATCGTCAACACCATGCCGGCTGGAGCAGCCGTTCATGGCTCTCCACAGATCTCGGTCTTTGGTGTTCTGGATCAACTCTGCTGATGATATTCCTCCATGCCACTTTCTCAATCCATCCAGCATAATTTCTCTTGGTCTGCCTCTGCCTCTCTTCCCGTCGATCTTTCCAGTTGTCACGATGTTCTCCAATGCCTCTCTTCTCATCACATGACCAAAGAAAGTTGTTTGTCTCTTTCTTATTGTTGTATATAAAGTTCTAGTTTCATTAGCTTCTTTCAGGCAGCCATTGTTAGTTACTTTGACAATCCAAGGAATTCGCAACATTCGTCTCAGGAACCACATCTCTGTTGCTTCCAAGTTCTTCCTAATTTGTTCATTTACATTCCAAGATTTACAGCCATACAGCAAGACAGGTTCTATATAGCCTTTCAGCACTCTCTTTCTTACACTCAATGATAGTGACTTATTGCATAAGATACTCTTCATTTTCTGAAGTACAGCTTTTACTTACCCTATTCTGCTCTTAATCTATGTTGTACATCTTTCATCTGACGTTATCGTTTGTACAATATGTGCACAAAATAAATGTAATAGTTGTGGCCTATTATCATTTAGACTATCATATTTATATAAAACTATACTTCAGGTCATTTTTTTAAAATTCTAACACTTCCCGATGCGGATCAAACCCACGACCACCGGGCCGGTAGGCGAGCGTCTAGCCATTACACATCCAGTTACCCTTGTTTCCGTGTACTGTAATATAACCTATACTATAATATAACCGTATACTGTAATATAACCTATTTATTGTATTCTATTTGATCAGACCTACAGCTGATTCCTGCTTCAGCACCTGTTATTTATGCCCCCCCCCCCCCCCCCCTTGCTGAGGCCATTTGGGGCATATTTTGGAAAGAAGATAATTTTTATGCAAAGCGACCGCGGTATGCAAAGCGACCGCGGTATGCAAAGCGACCGAGGTAACTGAAATCTTTGGAAATGGTTGTACACAGACTGATGTTTATGTTCATCAAATTTCAAGAAATTTGCTTGACCTTTGTGGGATTTAATAAACCTTTTATGGATTCTGTTTTTTTTTTTTTTTTTTGTCAGCCTGTACATGAACACGAACAGATAAGCCCGATATTTACATACACTCTATTTATATTATTCGACATGAACATGAATAAATCAGCCCGTCATTTACATGCAATCTAATTAATGTATATTACACGGACATGAACAGATCAGTCCGTTATGCACATGCACTCTATTTATTGTATTCTATATCAACATGGACAGATCAGCCCGTTATTTACATGCACTCTATTTATTGTATTTTACATGAACATGAACAGATCAGTCCGTTATGCACATGCACTCTATTTATTGTATTCTATATCAACATGGACAGATCAGCCCGTTATTTACATGCACTCTATTTATTGTATTTTACATGAACATGAACAGATCAGTCCGTTATGCACATGCACTCTATTTATTGTATTCTATATCAACATGGACAGATCAGCCCGTTATTTACATGCACTCTATTTATTGTATTTTACATGAACATGAACAGATCAGCCCGTTATGCACATGCACTCTATTTATTGTATTCTATATCAACATGGACAGATCAGCCCGTTATTTACATGCACTCTATTTATTGTATTTTACATGAACATGAACAGATCAGCCCGTTATGCACATGCACTCTATTTATTGTATTTTATATCAACATGGACAGATCAGCCCGTTATTTACATGCACTCTATTTATTGTATTTTACATGAACATGAACAGATCAGCCCGTTATGCACATGCACTCTATTTATTGTACTATATATGAACACGAAAGCACTGGTATCACGTAAACTTCACATATGATTACAAATCTATGTAATCCCATTTTAAGAGCACTTAAGGTCTGCAAACTGAAGTTGCATTTACAGTGTACTGGAATATTGGACGGCTTAAAGCAGGGTAAGAGTTAACAGATCATGTATCAAACAAATCAAACAAATAATAGGTTTGGACCCAAAGAAATCGGTCGTTTAAAAAGGGATGTAGGAGTGTGCCACAGTTATGACTTACAAGTTGTTAATATGGTAGCAGACATGTTGTATTATAGCGTAATGACAACATTTCGGCGATATATAAGATCATGGCAGATAAAGGAAGTCGCTTAAGACGATTAATCATCCCATGGCATTTAATGAGTTAAGCCTCTTGTTCCTCAGACAATGGCAAAAGCGCGATTAGGGGAGGGTTCGATTCCTGGGCTAGCCGCTTGTTTCGGGTGGGACAGACTAGTCACTATATGTATTCTGACCTACATAAGTGATCGTCCTGGCAGTTATCAGACCTACAGCTGGTTCCTGCTTCAGCACCTGTTGTTTATGCCCTCCTCCGACATGCAGCGAGCTTGGGAAATTACGTGACTCAGTCTGAATATGGCTGACCCTGCTTGCTAATTATGTATAGGGTAATTGTTGCATTACTTATTTTGGGTACTTTATTAACAGCAGATGGAAGATGTATTAAGGAATTTCAATATAGAATAACCCAAAGGCAGCAATTCACAAGATGAAGCATATTCACTGCAATTTATCTTTGTCTATCTAGTTGAGGAAGAGTTCTTGAGAGCTATAAATGAGCCGATCCTGACGAGCCAATCATTGGCAAATAGAAGACAAGTGGGGTACTATGTGGAGATTGTGGAGATGTGGTCTTATAGAAGAATGATGGACGGATAGAAAGAATAATGGAGATATCTTATAAGAAGTTAACTCACGAAGACAACTGGTTACTCCCAACAGTAGAAGACGGTCCACATTCTGAGGCCATGTCATGAGAAGAGGAAAACCGGAGTAAGACGTGACAACGGAAACGTTGGAGAGAAAGAGAAGCAGAGAGAGACCAAGAGAGAGGTTTCTGGACAGATTGGTATCAAGGCACGGAGGAACACCAGCATCAGAAATGATTGGCAGCACACAAAGCAGGAGGCTGTGGACAGACATGGTCACGAACCACGGCATGGACTATAAGAAAAATTGTTGCATTAACTCATTGGTTAGCAATGATTACTTCAACTCACGTTTTCAATGAACACGTAAAATAAATCATCAGTCTCTTGTTATTACTTCAGCCATGTGTATGAAGAGAGCAGCATGGCCGAATGGATAAGAATGCTCGCTCTTAATTTCCAGTGTGCTGATGCCGAGGTAGCGGGTTCAACCTTTACACCGTTCAGTTGGACTAAAATGTTGACTTCTCTTGGGGACGAAAATTACAATTACCCCAGAAGTCGGAGTGGGTTCGCCTGATGACCAGGGATTCCGGTAATGTGGACAACTAATCCACACGAAAACATCAGTCCCCACACTCCTTAGCAGTGAGAACTAATAGATGTGCCAGTACGTGCATGGATTACGCTTGAGTTGAAAGCGGGAAAATGCACAAGAAACAAAAATAACCAGTTTGTCGACGTCGATTGATTGATTTAGGAATCGACATCACAGCATTCGGAGCATTCCCATAAGTGCTCCGTCCCCATCCTCAGCAGCCAGCGAAGGGTTCCAACTTGTCGACGTCGACAGTTAGACCAACTCTATCGGTCCTGGCTATTACTCTACTGAAGGTCCGCGTGGCTGAGAAGTTTAGCGCACTTAAACGTTCTCTTCCGGGGATGGTTTAGTAGGTTTGCTCCACACGACCGTCAGTTGGACTTAAACGCTGATTTCCGTTCAGAAAGAAATGAAACAACACTGAACGTAAACCTTCCACAAACAGCCAATAGGGGTTGGGTGCGATTGAAACGTCCCGCAGAGGATATGCAATCCTCTCTCAGTCAAATGTGACATTACCTCATCGATGTGTTACTTCATCTGGTTGTTATTACTTCATGCGGGTGTAATTACTTCATCCGGATGTTATTACTTCATCCGGATGTTATTACTTCATCCGGATGTTATTACTTCATCCGGGTGTTATTACTTTACCTTTCCAGTCAACCGTGACATTACTTAATCCATGTCTAGTTATTAATTTACCTCCCTGTGTCCCAGTCAGCCGTGACATTACTTCATCCATGTCTGGCGATTACTTTACCTTCTTGTGTCCCAGTCTGCCGTGACATTACTTCAGTATTACTTCATGCCTACACATAACACTGTTGTCTAGCACACATCAGTCTGGGTTCGACATCTGTCATATTGTACTCAATGTTCCACATTTTACCCAAGGTTTTACATGTCATATTGTACTGTAGGTTTGACAATGGCATATAGGTCTGTTTGTTCCACGTTTAACATATAGTACAGTAGGCTTCACGTCCGCCAAACGTCACTGTGGATTTTATTTAGGTCAATCCCACTTTGTTTGCTCTCGTATATCACTTCCTTGTGTAAGGTAACAGATCTCTGGATTAATTTATCGGCTGATGGAGTATGGACATGAGTACATAACTAGCAGCAGTGACAGTTGTGAGGGCGGCGTCGACCTTGTAGCCAACCAGTGCACAATAGGGACGATAAGGATCGACTTATACTGAAGAATACGGAGAACTTATAGGCGTGTCTCGAGTCTGATGACATTGATTATTCATCATAATCGCAGTTTTGTATGCTTTATATTGGTCACGTTATAATGGAGTTGTTGAATTTCCTACATCATTCACAAAGTTGTCGAATTCCATATGGTACGCTAAGTTGTATACCTGGCATGTAGCACTGTTGTCCAGCACACATCAGTCCCGGCTCAACTTGTACTTCAGGTTCCACATTTTACGGCAGCATTTACATCTGTCATAGTGTGCTATATGTTTGACAATGTCATATAGTACTGTTTTTTTTTCCCTTCCACATTTTACATATAGTACAGTATGTTTCATATATGCCAAACGACAGTGTAGATATCTGAGTTAATTCCACTTCGTTTGCCCTTGTATATCAACACTGCTTTCCAATTACTTCAGTTTGTAGCTTAAATTAGTTTCGCATTCCTTGGGTGTAAGATATGACAAATGTTCGTATTAAGTTTACTGGAAATAAAACACCCCACCGTCTCCTTGTTCCAGATTTTAGGAATCGGTGAGAAAATGGAATCGGTGAGGTAATGGAATCGATGAGATAAGGGAATATGCAAGATAAGGGAATCGGTGTAATAAAGCAATGGTTACCTTTTAAAAAGCTGCAGGTGAATATTTAACCGACTACTACTTCTTTCTGAAATACAAACAGGTATACGTAGCTCCTGTGAAAAGATGAGACAGACTAAATACTGACACAGTGTACATACCTTTCAACGGACTCCATAAAGGTGAACATAAATCACAGTGAAATTCCCCCAAAAAGAGACTATATATATATATATACATACCGAAATATAGTGAAACTTGGACAATGTGCAGTCAAGCTGAAAAACATCTGATGGCTGCAAAAATGTGGTTTCTGAGGAAAATGCCAAGAATACCATGGACAGGCAGAAAAACCAATGACCAAGTACTACAGGAGACAAATGAAAATCGTAAATTGATTAGAGAAATTAGACGTAGACAGTCAAAATTCGTTGGACATGTTATGAGAAGAAATGGATTGGAGAACTTAGTGACAACTGGCAAGATCGAAGGGAACAGACCAAGAGGAAGACCGAGAGGAAAATACCTGGATGGCTTGGCCACATGGCATGCACAAGACAGGAACACTGAGCTGATCCACGACGCTGGTGATCGAGTGAAATGGTGAGTCATGACCGCCCACGCTTTCCGGCATGGCACATTATATATATATATATATATATATATATATATATATATATATATATATATATATATATATATATATATATATATATATATATACATATATATAATAAATAATAATAATAATAATAATAATAATAAGTATTCTAGGACTAGGACACAGCAAACGACGTTTCGATTCTACAAATCTTCTTCAGGAACGAGACAATACAAAAAGATTTAAAGAAAACAAAAACATACAATTATAAAATAATATTGAAACACAACCTTTCGAGAGGATGATGTAATGCAACGTTTACAGGACGGCTCATTACAGCAGTCGGCCGAACATTCTGTGATGCAACTCCAGTTATTAGGTACAGAACCACACCTATTCCCCCCCCCCCCTCAAGCAGTAAAAGAAACCATCCCTCTGTACGCCACATCAAATTGTATCTACCAATTCACATGCAGGTGCGAGAGTCTACCTACATCGGCAGAACAGAGCGGCAGCTACACAGCAGGACTGTTGAACACGTACCAAACTAGGTTGACAAGATATTACACACAGGCGATGGGATCATGGGAAGGCTGACACACCACAAATATAAACTTCCGGAGTCGTCCATTGTACGTCATATCTAGGAAAACGGTCATGTAATTGATAGAGACAGCGCTTTTCGCGTGTTGTTTCATACACAAAATAGTCGTTTGTTACAGTTTGCAGAAGCCCTATTGATTCATCTACATAGGCCAATTTTGTGCAAACAGAAAGACATGGTAGTCAATTTAAAATTACCATGGTAAATAATTGATATTACTGTGCGAACATGTGTATATTTCAGCTTGAACGATGTATCTAGTTATTTTACTCTACGTTGTGTGACATCTGCAGTATGTACGTGACGAGATGCAGCGAAATATGCCAGGCAATAAATCATGCATTCTATGGTTTGTGTCTTCGTTATTCAAACTCTTTAATTGTCAAGAAGGCACAAAGGTTAGATTCAGTTAGGTTTTTTAAAGTGCTCTTTTTCTGTTCCAAATAAGAAATGTGTGGTCAAAGGTGTGCACACAGTCAGATATGAATATATAGAGGTAAGTCAGCAGAATTATACAGATGCATCCACAACAGTATTGATTACTCGCTGGATGGATGCATTCCAGAGAGTTGATTAACTGGCTTTCCATTTTAAGGCTAATGAATTTGTTAGAGAAGCGTAGTTTCTTACTTCTGTTTTCGCCTTTTATCCCCGAATGGGGCATAGACAACCACTTCACGATAAGCCCTTCTATCTTCAGCTATCCCATGCAGCCCTGTCCGTATCCTCTCAATATTCATTTCTGCTTCTACTTCCCTTTCCCATGTATATTTAGGGCTTTCTCTATTTCTGTTCCTGTGTATTGCCCTGCTTAGTTGACTGCACGTCTATGAAATGATTCCTCGTGCTGAAAGAGTGAATGATACAAGGAAGTGTGGTTATACGTAGGATAAAGAAATTCAGTGCTGAGAAAATGTTGAAAGCAAACAATACTCTCGTTAACGATGGGTTGTTCAAATATTGCAACGTTGACAGATCCGCTGCCGCCATGTTGGCTGGACTAGACGTTAGGGTCCTGTTCCTGTGCACCTTGTTTGCATGGTTACACACGGGTAAGGCAAATCACTGGGGGAATCATTGATGCCATCGAAGGCAGAAGAGAAATACATTCGCAGACGCTGAGGGGAAATCATAGAAAAACCAAACTAACTAACTGGTTGAGTCTCCAAGTAAAACTATTTCTTAAGAGAAGCAAAATGATTAGCGAGGTACAAATGGAAAAGCCTGAGGGCGATGAAAGGTATGATATGTGGCTTACCAGCGAACATGGGGAATGTTTGGGGCATGTCTGCTTACAAACGCCTTGACTCCTGCCGTGGAGACCGCGCTTTTATGGGCTTGTCCTGAGTGCAGCGAGGACAATTCTTCATCATAATCATCCATCCATCCATCATTTGCCGTGTCGGTAAGCGTGAGCGGTCATGATTCGTCATTTCACTCGATCACCAGAGTTGTGAATCAGCTCAGTGTTCTTATCTCGACCATGCAACGTCGTCAAGCCATCCAGGTATTTAATTCTCTGGCTTCCCTTTTTCTCTTCCCCTCGATCTTGCCAGTTGTTACCAAGTTCTCCAATTAATTTCTTATCATAACATGTCCAAAAATGCTTGACTGTCTACGTATAATTTATCTAATCAATTTACGATTATCCTTTGTTTCTTGTAGTACTTGGTCATTGGTTTTTCTGTCTGTCCATGGTATTCTTTGCATTCTCCCCAGAGACCACATTTCCACAGCCATCAGATGATTTTCAGCTTGACTGCACATTGTCCAAGTTTCACATTCATACAAAAGTACAGGCTCCATGCAGCACCACAACACTCTTTTTCTCGTTTCAAATGACATCTTTTTATTGGTCAGTATGTTTTCCATCTTGCAAAAGGCTACCTTCGTCATGGCGATTCATGTTCTAATCTCTTCAAGGCATCTCCCATCATAATTATACCTCTCCCTATATACATCGAACACGTGTTCTACTCCCGATATGTGTAAGATGTTTGGTTTAGAGCGTTGGCAGTATATTTTGAAATATTTTAATAATTTGGTCACTTGAAAGGTCATGAAAACTTAGAGAGAATAATAATGGAGGGATATATATATATACCCGGGAAGAGAGGAAGGGGAAAGCCAAAGAGAAGATGGGTGCAGGATGTGGCAGATGATCTCCAGATGGGTGTATCGGACGCGGCGGGATATCTTTCTTATGACCGAGGATGTTTTCGGAAGCTTGTTATGAGAGCGAGGTTCTGCAAGGGGCATGCATAGATATATAGAGACAAACAGCTTTTTCTAGTCATATGATGAGAAGAGAGGCGCAGGAGAACATAGTGACAACTGGAAAGATCGAGGAGAAGAGAGGCAGAGGCAGACCACGAGAAATGATGCTAGATGGATTGCGACGGTGGCATGTGGCATGGAGGAATATCAACGGCAGAGTTGATCCAGAAAACCAAAGACCGAGATCTGTGGAGAGTCATGAACGCCTACGCCAGTCGATACGGCACTTTATGATATATATATATATATATATATAGATATATATATATATATATATATATATATATATATATATATATATATATGTGTGTGGTGTGTGTGTGTGTGTGTGTGTGCGTGTGTGTGTTTGGTCACGTGCACGTTATAAGTCAGTCAGTTTAGGTGCATGTTAAGTTATAAGTAAGTATGTTTAGGCGCATGTTAAATTAAATGCATTGCGTTCACAGTGACATGCCCAAGAAACTTCACACCAGGTTTCGGACCAAATGACCCGACATGACATGGCTAGTACTTTGATCCCAAGGAGAACATTCTTACCACAGCCAAGGGATACAGCTGTGATGACGGAGCACCAGACTTCAGTCTAGGTACATTTAGGAGAGGCCCCTGGTCTTGAACAAGCTGTTGCGAACTTGAGTGGCTTAGCCTGCACATCTTGAACAGATGAAGCAACTTAGCGATCTTCAAAGGCGAGGAGAGCCATAATGGGGAGGGAGTGGGGGAAGCGAGAAGCGAACGCGTGGTTTAATGAAGTGAGACGTGTAAACATGTTGTCAGGAGTAACTAAATTGCGTTAAAAAAAAATAGATAACGTCTGGTGACTGATAGAGATAAGAAAATATTAACTGGAGAGATGGAAGAACGTCAAACAAGTAAAGATGAAAGTTAAACTGTTTCAAGAAATACCATCTTGTGAAGTTACTGCTGTTGAGGTCAAGACCCGGTTGGAAATGGCTGTGTTCTCAGCTACATATAGAATGGGGACAGGTGCGTGGTGGGAGGAAACGCCAGGGTTTGATTATTAGCACGTTCATCATGGCGCGTCTTTAACAACTAAAAGTTAGTTGCATATCCTTTAGAGGACGTCGCAACCAACCCCGACATTTTTGGCAGTTTGTGATGTACTAGGTCAGTTTACGTTCAGTAGTTTGCCATAAATTTCTGAACGACAGCGCTCATACCATTGTTACAAATCAACACAAGGCGATCTGCTTCCAAATCGCCTGCAGAATTTCGAATCCCACTGTTCGCAGGCTCATTCGCTCAGACGCAGGTCTTTAACCAGTAGATGAGCTGGAAAGTAATTACAAAATAAGCAAGGAACGATAACGAGAGACTCACTCGTGCTGTACCCATCGCGAGAAAGAGATCAAATGGCCAATGGCCGAAGTCACGTAATCATACTGTTGTCTGGACGAGCAGTGGCTGAGAGGTTGCGGAGAAGAAAAATAACGTCATTACCTCCTATGGAAGACAAATTAATTCCCAAATTGTGGCTAATTTGGTCACATGATCATTAATTTGAGGCTGGGATGGATCCTAATTACAACTTCTCTTCTGAAGTTAGCAGGGGTGGGGTTAATGGGCAAATGACTGAAAAATGAAAAGAAGACGAAGAAACAGGATGAGGAAAACAAGGAGGGGAAAAACAAGGAATTGTAGTTATGAAGGGTTAAGAACTGGGCACGCAGGCCCATCTAATACTCTGTTCTTATTTGTCTTTTCCCGTGCACACTGTACTTCATACATCTCTTATTAGGTTAGCTGGCTCTGTGGCGAAGGTGTTACGAATGAGAGAGAGAGAGAGAGAGAGAGAGAGAGAGAGAGAGAGAGAGAGAGAGAGAGAGAGAGAGAGAGAGAGCCTGTGTTATAGGGTAAGAGTTAATGAGAAGTATGCATGTAAGCATACTAGACATGAGTTGATGTCACTTAAGGTGCGAACAGCACAAACGAAACGGGTGACCTAGAAGTGTGGCCAAGGAAATGGAGAAACACAGACCTCTTAACTCAGGTGATGACTAGTGTAGAGGTCACCTCATGTTCCGGAAACAACGTGAGTGACGAAAGAAGCAAGAGCAAAACTTGGAAAGAACAGACAATCGGTCCCTGGCTTCCTAGCGCCACAGACGCTTGTTTGAAATCTACAAGTGTGAATACACCACAACAGAACACATTATGATGCGTATAAATAGAAAGTATTGATTGATACAAACCGACAACTAACACTATTGACCAGCAAGGCACGTTCAGCAGTAGCAGCAGCAGCAGCAGCAGCAGCAGCAGTAGTAGTAGTAGTAGTAGTAGTAGTAGTAGTAGTAGTAGTAGTAGTAGTAGTAGTAGTAGTAGTAGTAGTAGCAGCAGCAGCAGCAGCAGCAGCAACAGCACCAACAGCCGCAGCAGCATCAATTAGTAGTAGCGGCGGCGGCAGTAGTAGAAGTATGGTTCCAATTTCACAGCAATGGAACGCCCCATAATTGCTCCATTCCTGTGCCAGCGAAAAATCCACACAAAATGCTTATCATTGTCCCATGTGAACTCGTAAAGGAAACAGTAGTTTCGCCAACCCAAATCGTTAGAACAATGAATACAGGCCGTCTTTCACTTGAATGAGCAGTTCCTTGTCGAGAAAAACAGCTGTCCGACAAACACAATCAGGCTGCACACGTATTATCGTATAAGGTAACCGCCCTAGATGCTATGAAAACTAGCCGTCCGCCATTTTCAAAATTTGCATTTCACCAATCATCGTTGACACAAGCACCAAAAAAAAAAAAAAACATTTCGAATGAAATGCACAGCTCACAGTGTCACACCAAGCACTCAATTCAGTAGCTGAGAAACGAAACCGGGTCCTACAAGTCCAAACATGGGGAGAAGACACTAGTAGATTGTGCCTGGAGACAGCCATTCTGCAAGGTCTTATCCATCCGCATGCCAATCCGACATGTTGGCCAGTAAGGATTAGCCTGATAATAGGAACTAAAACAGCGTGATTACAACTAACGACACCTTGGCTATCTGAAAGACCTTAACGATAGACAGATATATAAGACAATATATAGTTAATTAAAGCAGCAACCAACATGAGCTGGATGACATCTTCGTACAGTTTGTCATAGAATGAAGCAGGACTTGGCCAACATTATGTTTTTAATTTCTATTCTGCATATGTTGGACACTCTTGCAGCAAATGTTTAGCTGTCATTATACCACTTCCATAGTTACATTATCAGTATCCCCTATCTTTAGTTTATTGAACAATTTGTATGTCATCCCGTCATATCATGACAGGATTCTGAATATGGCTACTTGTTCACTTTGGTTGAGTTGGTTATATGCAACATCTTTCTGGTGGCCCGGATGCGCCGATTCCCACTTGGTTTTATAACAGCTTCTTATAAACCTCTTTGCCTCGGTGACTCACGTTGTAAACCAACATTGACAAATGACATCCAGCTCTGCTAGCACAGGGAGTGGACTTAACCTTCTGTAGACGTAGATTGCCCGAGGGATTCCTGAGCCATAGTCGTTATGGCCCATTCCATCGTGTCAGGAGATGTCAGATGTGATTTATAGATTTGTCTGCGCAACTCATAATGTTTGAGCACCATTTATTGACTGAACTTGAATATACTTGAATATATACTTGAATATACCTGAATATACTTGTGAAATATTTATTGTGATAGATACAGACCTTGAAAACAAGACGTGCTACAGTGTGTGTGTGTGTGTGTGTGTGTGTGTATATATATATATATATATATATATATATATATATATATATATATATATATATATATATATATATATATATATCTTTCTGTGTGTCCGACCGCCCATCGATCTATCTACCTACCTACCTACTACCTACATATCTATCTATCTATCTATTGATCTACCTACCTACCTACCTAACCACCCACCTACCTACCTACCTACATGCCTACCTACATATCTATCTGCCTGCCTGTCTATGTATCTATATAACGAGAGGGGCAGAGAAAAAAAATAAAATTGAGAGTTAAATGACAGAACAAGCGAAAGACAGTAATAATGTGTGTGAGTGTGTGTGAAAAGGGAGAAAGGGCAAGAGATAAAGAATGAGTATGCGCGCGCGTGTGTTTGTAATGGCCAGTGATAGAGGCTCACGTGCATGTTTGTAAGGACCAGAACTAGAGGCTCTCTCTCTCTCTCTCTCTCTCTCTCTCTCTCTCTCTGTGAGAGAGAGAGAGAGAGAGAGAGAGAGAGAGAGAGAGAGAGAGAGAGAGAGAGAGAGACCTGAGCTTGAAATAACGTGCGTGGAATAAAACCCATGGCATATGACAGGGTTGACCAAACGTAACTCCCCCAGTATAAGTTTTCTTTATCAAGCCAACTGTGTCAGCTTGGACTGCGGTATCAATAACTGCTGGCTAAATGCCGCCATTTTCTCTATTTTACAGGTTTTCTTCTCACTTCAGCTTCATTGTTATCGCCTGACTGTGATCGATCACTGTTTATTTGTTTGGCTCCATCAAATTACCGCTTGCCTTTTCCTGCCATTGTATGTATATGAAAGTTCTTTATGTTGCTTCCATTCAGGTAGAAGATGCAATTACCGCCAAACCGACAACGGAGCAGAGACACAAACACCCATATATACCTACCTAAGTTAGTTGCATATCCTTTATGGACGTAGCAGTCAACCCCAGCATTTTTTGACTGTTCGTGATTCCTGGGTAAGTTTACGTTCAGTAGTTTGCCATTACTTTCTGAACGACCGGCACCCATACCGTTTCACAAAAGACCAACGCAGTTGTGTTTCGAACGCGGTATGCCGGATTACGAACTGCGTCCGTAACCTCTTCACCATGGAGAAGGCCCTACCTACCTACACATAATTCATATCATCATGTGCCATGTCGATAAGTATAAGCGTCGCCCGTCACGGTTCGACATCTCGCACGACCACTACAGGCTTGGATCATGGCTGTGTTCTTATTCATCATCATCATCATCATCATGTGCCATGCCGATAAGCGTGGGCGGTCATATTTCGCCATCCTAGGTAAGGTGTGGATTTGTTTGCTGTCGGGGGCAAAAAGAAGACTATAACCTGCACAGTTAGCGGCGACTGCACTAGCCAGGTGGCCTTAATTCTTCAGGCTCAAGACCTCTTGCTGTCCTATACTGCAGTCTACCATAGACAGCAAATGACAGTTTTTGATAGAACCGAATGACGGAGCCCAGAAACAAGCCCACATTCGGGGCACGGGGTAGGCGGCTAACCCACTTCACCACGGAGACACCCGGTAGTCTTCTGTATACTTTGATTAACAGTAACAGATTTCAAGTTGACAACCAGCCTTAGAGAAGACGGTCTGTGCGTGCAGGTGATCAATAACTCAGCTAGCGATTGACGGTTATTATGTGTGACATGTGTCCATGCATAGTACAGAGTTTTAACCCTTTCGTTAACAAGAAACAATCAATACTGACAGAAAACATTACTGAAAGAAAAAGAAAACAAAAATTGTTGCATATCCTTTACAGGACGTGAAGTCAACCCCAGATTTTTTGGTTGTTTGTGATTCCTGAGCAAGTTTACGTTCAGTAGTTTGTCATTGCTTTCTGAATGACCGGCATCCATACCATGTCATAAAGAAATCAACGTTAGGCTGTCTACTGCCAAATCGCCCACAGGTGTGTTTTGAATGCTGGGTATGTGGGATTACGAACTGCGTCCGTAACCACTTCGCCACGCAGGTGGCACTGAAAGACAACATTTGTCATTATCACCATCATCTTCTTCCACTTTTGATGTCAAGCGTCGAGGGGAGGAATAGTTGACATAGGGAGGAATAGCTGACGGCCCAGCGCCCGAGGGGTGGCATTGGATAGTGTCTATGATGGTACAATGTCTTTGATGTTGTCAATCCAGTGTCTTGTCTGGCGTCCCCTGGCTTTTGCAGAAAACATTTGTGAATGACATAAAGGTCCGGTAATTAACTGATACAGTGCGGAAGGATAATATTTCGTCACATGTGACCTCCCATGTGGACAGAAGGACGAAATAACGCCATACTAGAGTCATTGTGCTATTTGTTTTGTTTTGCGATTACTTTTTTTTAATATCATCATTAACTTTTCCCCTGTGATTTACGTTTGCTGTAGTGGAATTCGTGGTAAGGTATGTACACTGTCCTGTATGCGTATTTTTATTTTATTAGATTAAAAAAAACAACATATAATTATCAATGTTTCCCCTTTGATTTATGTTTGCTGTAGTGGAGTTCATTGTGAGGTATGAACACTGTGTTTGTGTTTAGTAAATCTCACTTTTTTTTGTAGGAGTTACATGTACCTAGCTGTTTTTATTCCCTAGGTTGGTCACATCCCTTATACAGGTTTTATACTTTACAATATCAATAGACTCCAACGCAATACCCGGATTGAGTTGCCTGTGAGCCTAACTATTATGATTATATCTGATATACTCCAATAACCATCAATTGATCTGGCTGTTATTTGCTTTGAGGCAACTTATGTTTTATTCCTCTTTTATCATTCATTCAAATGTCGAGGTATGGTGTCCGCCTCAAGTGCTGGAGGTCCCAGGTTCAAGCCCCGGTGAGGGCTGGGATTTTTTCATGTGGACTTCTAGCAACAAACTTCCCCTTGGTCTCTGGGTAGTGAGATTGGACGCCCATGTGTATTGGTGTGCATGTAAAAAAAATCCCTTGGCAGTTGGAAATCGAAAAAGAGTAGCCTAATGGCGATGCCCGGGCAAAATTTTGAGTTAAAAATCTACCCAAAGTATTTCAGGATCCTCACCAATGCTACGGAGTTCATGCACTGAGCTGAGATTCTCCAGATTCAGGCTTGAGTTAGAAGTAGAACGGAGCACTTATGGGTTACACCCATGTGCCATGTTGTTGATCCGTCGACTAAACTAAACTAAACTATACTAAACTAAGCTGTCATTCATATGTTTTGCTGGCTCTGTGCCGAAAGGGGTAAGAAAGCAATTTGTAATCCTGCATACCATGTTTGAAATACAGTTACGAGAAATCTGAAAGCAGACCGTCTTGGCTTGGTTTTCATATAATGGTATGAGTGCCGATCATTCAGAAAGCAATGGCAAACTACTGAACGTAAACTTGACAAGAAATCACAAGCAGCCAAAAAAAACGCTGGGGTTGGCAGTGACGTCCTGTAAAGGATATGCAACTAACTAACCCATGGAGTAAAGATTTATCTAAATAGTTGGAAATGCACCATATACGTAATACGACTCTTCACATGAGTAAGGGGTCCGTTGCTTTTATGATTTTACTTAATACTCAATTTACAATTAATGTGTGAATGTTGAATGATAAAAGAGGGCTAAATATAAGATGGACCTGCATAAGATGGAACTGCACATACCAAGGATTACTCAATGTTCCAGATGCCAGAGGGCCGGCCACAGCAGAGCAGCGTGTCGCAGTAAGATGGAAATCTGCCGGTACTGCGCCGATCACCACGCCTTAAAGGAGTGTCTGCTGGCCAAGCTGGACACAGACTTCTGAGCACGCAACAACAAGAGAAAGTGCACCAACTGCCTCGGCAAACATGCAGCAAGATACTTGGGCTGTTACCTCCAAAGACATAGAGACGCCTTAAAGATTGCAATTACCACAAAGACACCATTCAAGGAAGCACTGCGGAGGGGCGAGACAGCCATGGGTATGTCACAAGCTGAAAGAGATCAACTGCAAAAGCAGATAGACGAGTTGAAGAAACAAGTCAAGGCACTGCTGACGCTGACTCCGACTAGCGACAATGAGAAACTACTGGCAGAAATAAAGGAGATCCAACAAAACATCAAGCAAGAAGTGGAACATATGGCCGAGTTGAAGCAGGAAAATGAAGAAATGTTACACACCATAAAAGTGGAGAGAGAGCGGCTAAAAGCTGAAATGAAATCAATTCAAAACAAACCAACAGAAGCCATGCAAGAGACCACAGAGAAGTCACAAGAAACCCAATAAAAAACTGATCCGGAACAGCAAGATAAAACCAGCAGCTGAACCATGATGCCCGAGACACCCAAGGGGAAACCAACATCCCGCCAGACAGCCGAAGAAAGACAAGATGAGGACCATGATGATGGCATGGAGTGGTCTACCTTGGAGGAGTGCATAGAAGCAGAAAAGAAATGGGCAAGGCAAGAGGGACTCAGGCACGAGGAATACATAAGGAGACAGGAAGAAAAAGGAAAGAAGATGCCCAAGAAACTCAGGGGGAAACTGAAATACCCAGAGATAGTCTATGACTATGAGGCCGAACTCAAGTACTATATAGATGACGGAGAGGCTGTCGCATGGCTGACCACAGAGGAAGCAATCGAAAGACAGCAAGAACTCAAACGCGAAAGTGAAAAAAGGCGCAAGGAGGAAACAAAAAATACACAAAAAAGGAGGCAAAAATACTAAATAAAAAGTCCTTATAAGGACTACAACCAGTTAAGCCAGGAGCCTACACCAACAAAGGAAATCACAACAGGAGACGAGCACAAATGATAACTGCCTCTCCCCCCCCCCCTCCCCAGCTGACGTCACAGACACAAGCGTAACCGGTCCGAGGAAGGACTCACTCGTAAGAGTGCACAAGACAAGAAACAGGGATAAAAATCCCACAAAAACCACGGCTCTCAACAAAAAACAACAACCACCGCTGAGGAAGCAGGTTAGACAAGACCGAATTTGGAATTTTGCTTTTAAAAATTGGAATTGGAATTAGATGGACCTGCATGCCCAATTTGTGACCCTTTGAAGATAAATTCATTCATTTATTCATTCTCTCACCCGGGAAGGTAACCCGGTCAACAAATGCCTGAAGAAGTCGGATTTGTCAGCCGAAAGGTGCAAATATCGCAGCTCTGCTGTAAACAGGCACAACGCAATTACGTCTAAAACAACATTTCAGACGAACGCAGAAGAACACATTCTCTCTCTCTCTCTCCAACTCACCTCTCTCATGGCAGGATTGGCCACAGCCTGCCGGGAGTCCACTGCAGAGCATCCCCTGACTGGTCAGGAGGTCTGGACTTCACCCAGTGGATACCATGTAGGAAAATCACCCCGGTCACAATCAGGAGACAGCTGCTCACAATGTACTTAAGTAGGGTGATGGTGTTTCTGCGCATGGTGTCAGCTGAAAGAATACAGGTTCGAATAGGGAACGAAACTTACTAATGTACACAATTCATAAAAAGCAACACTCAAGCTTACAATGAAACATCACGCTTATATTACATTGACCAATAAAGGAAACTAATAATAGCAATACTATAACCGGCTCCGTGGGGAAGGGGTTATGGTTTCAGTTGGTAATCCTGCATACTGCCTTCGAAACACAGTTGCTGGTGTTTTGGCAGCAAACTGTCTTGCGTTGGTTTTTTACAAAATGGTATGGGTGCCAGTCATTCGGAAAGCAATGGCAAACTAGTGAACGTAATCTGGCCAAGAGATCACAAACAGCATAACAAATTATGGGGTTGACTGTGACTTCCTGTAAAGGATATGCAACTAACTTTTTTTTAAATAACCTTCCATGCAGGCAGTAAGAGGCGACTAAGAAAGGTTGGAATAGAGTTGGCTGCCAGGAGTCTGTAGTAGAGTTGGTTGCCAGGAGTCTAGAAAACTGTAGCTGCCAAATCCAAGAAATCATGAACAAGTCTACAATGACCTTGGTGTGAGTTGGTTAAGACCAATTGGCCCTGTCATTTCCATGTACACCAGCTGGGACAAAAAGAGTTAATTAAATAGTTTCATTTATATAGTATGGGAGTCGCAGCAGTGGCTAGACACTCACTTACCAGCCGGCTGGGAAAGGAAGAGTTAAATAAATACTATCATTTATAGAGTTTAGGAGTCACAGTGGTGTAGGAGCTAGACACTCACTTGCCCAGAAGTGTAATGGCTATACACTCACTCACCAGCCGGCTTGGATAGAAAGAGTTAATTAAATAATATCATTTATAGAGTATGGGAGTCGCAGTGGTGTAGTGGCTATACACTCACTCACCAGCCAGCTGGGAGAGAAAGAGTTAAATAAATAATATCATTTATAGAGTATGGGAGTCCCAGTAATGTAGTGGCTAGAAACTAATTTACCAGCCGACTTGGACAGAAAGAGTTAATTAAATAATATCATTTATAGAGTATGGGAGTCGCAGTGGTGTAGTGGCTATACACTCACTCACCAGCCAGCTGGGAGAGAAAGAGTTAAATAAATAATATCATTTATAGAGTATGGGAGTCCCAGTAATGTAGTGGCTAGACACTAATTTACCAGCTGACTTGGTCAGAAGGAGTTAATTAAATAACATCATTTATATAGTATGGGAGTCGCAGTGATATAGTGGCTAGACACTCACTCACCAGCCTGGTGGTCATGGGTTCAAAGTGCACCAGGGTGATTCAGACTTTTACAATTGACCTGGCCGGCCAGGTTGACCCAGCCTAAAATGGGAACCAGGAAATGTCTTGGGAAGTAAAGGTGGCTGGTGTGGTACTGACCACGTCACCTGCCGAGTGCTGATTGGTCTATAGAAATATGGGTCTAGGACCGTAAGCCCAGTGCACCTTAAAGTGTGTAAAATGGTCCTTTACACTCTACTTACTTATTTATGGAGTAATTATGATGCATCAACATAAGTCCAAAGATATAAAACATTAACATAATGCATGTGTCAGAGTTCAGAAAACAAAATGTTCCCCTCATTTGATTTAGCTTACGGTGCATCAACCTAAGTCCAAAGATATAAAACATTAACATAATGCATGTGTCCTGAGTTCAGAAAACTAAATGCTCCCCTCTGATTTAGCTTACGGTGCATCAACATAAGTCCAAAGATATAGAATATTAACATAATGCATGTGTCCTGAGTTCAGAAAACAAAATGTTCCCCTCATTTAATTTAGCTTACGGTGCATCAACATAAGTCCAAAGATTTAGAACTTTAACATAATGCATGTGTCCTGAGAAGTTAAGAAAACAATAATGTTCCCATCATATGACTTACATTAATATAAGTCCAAAGATATAGAACATTAACATAAGTGCAGTCAATGTGGCCGAAAGAATAGGAGCACTTTAGCTCTTAAACTTCCTGTACGATGGCAGCGGGATCAACCCCTACACTAGTCAGTTGGGCCCTCTGCAAAGTTCATGCAACATAAAAGGTAAATACAAAACCTGGACCTGCAATATTTTCAAACACTGCACAGTAATTAAAAATACACCCTGTATTATTATGTGTCCTGAAAAGTTAAGAAAATAATGTTCCCTCATATGATTTTGCTGTTCATGGTGTCAGCGTGAGGAAAATAAAAACCTCAAATTAAGCATAAATTAAGTAATTCCATACAATATACATATGTACAATTAAATACAAAATTATCATGCAAAAACAAAGAGTCCACCAAATATTAAAAATAAGAAGTGAAATATTGTTGTTTAATTAATATTATCATTATCAGCCAATAGGCATGGGTGGTCATTGTAGGCAATATCACACAATCACGAAGTTTGGATCAGCTCTGTGATCTTGTTCTGATTATGCCAATCATGTATGTTTCTTTTCTTTCCCTTGCTCTTTTCTCATCAATTTTGCCAATTGTCACTACGTTTTCATGATAATTTCTCTTCACCGCATGCTAAAAAAATTGTAACTATCAGAGTCTAATTTCTGTACTTAATTAAGGGTTTTCATTTCTTTCTTGAAGGACTGTCTCGTTCGTTTTTCTGTCTATCCCTGACATTCTTTGCATTTTCCTCCAAAATAACATGTCCACTGCTATTAGATGTTTCTCAGCTTGTCTGGTTATTGCCCTAACATACAACAGTATAGGTTATATATAGCACATTAACACTATTTTCCTCACTGCAGTTCGACATTTTTTAAAATTGGTATGTTTCCCATCTTGCAAAGGCTACCCTTGCCATGATGATTCTTGTTCTAATCTTGATTTAAGTAGAATGATCACATCCTATTCAACCATTTTAGGATCAATTATCGATCCCCAGGTGGTTGATTGTATCTTATCCATATCCACACTTGCCATTAAGCATAGGGATGGGCAGCCTTAACATGCATTCAAAGGCCAGATGTGTTGCTTTGGTTGTTTTGTTTGTTTAGCATACTCTTCATGTTGCCTACCCATCATTTTTTTGGGGGGCCCCTTTTTTTTAAAGTATAACTGAGATATTATCAATTACCACATGTAGATAAAGTAGGGTTAAACTGAAGAGTTAAATAAAATTTGTTTGCTCCCCATTCAATTGATCTGATCATGACCACACATGCCTTAAATGACAAGTGATTTGTGACTAACGAGTGATATCATAATTCTTTTTGTCCAAGCTCTGATAAAAGTAGCAATAACACTCTTGGACATAATGAGTTAAAGCAATAACTGCAACATCTTGGATAGAAACACTAAATGTAACATGTAAATGTTTTTAAAAACGTACAAACCTACCCACAAAATAATATTTATAGCATGCTTTATAGCACATATTGGCTAGCTAGTTGTGGTTATTTGTGAATTTTATGTCAACATGTTTGACTGTATCTGTTTGTATTCTTCCATTCGTTGAGCTTCTCAGCCATATTTTATGTTTTAATTGGGCTAGATTCTATTTTGGGCAGATTTGGCAAGTTGAACATTTTACCTGTATGGCCTACTCTTTATGATGCTCAACTGCCAAGAGACCTTCTATTTGTCAGTTTTGTCAAAGATGGCTGGCATCTGGTACACAACATTAACATAGGGAGTAAGGGACACAGCATTTTAGATGCTGTTATTGGAAGTGTGAAGTGTTAGACCTTCTATTCTAAGCCATTCAGTGACATAGCCAGTTCCCTTCCTTGCTATTTTTCCTTTTCATGAGTCAGGCTGTTCGACGAGTGAAAAGTTTGAGGGCTTTTACGGCTAAGGCTGGAGGGAGAATTATGAAGAAAGATTCTGGTGCTTTTGCCTTGACCACAACTAGTCTATGGAAGTCATGACAGTAAGTAAAGCAATAACATGGCTCGAGACACATACCTTCACTCGGGCATGTTTCCTTAGTGACTCAATGAGTATGTGCAGGAAGACAGAGATGGGTTGCATCCGAAGACAGTGGTTGGTGTCTCTGGGCTGGTCACAACTGGCAAAGATTAGTTTCATTTTCGTGCCAGGTGTGGCATAACGCAGCCAACATTATTCAGTTTATCAACAAATGCCGTAAAAAGAGGAAACAACATTGAAAGAAATTGACTTCACAAACGCAATTGGAGATTGGGACTTAAAACTTAACATCGAAACTGGAACTGAACAAGTGACAAATGACGTGGATTCTTGGAAGGATTTCATCAGACCAAGCTCGGAAAACCATTGGATGAGAAAACCACCTGACCCGCCTTCGCGCCAGTGCATAATTAACATATATCCCCATTTCATCAGAAATGTTAATCAGCCCTCACTTTTGTCTGAACTCGCTCCATGGACGGATGTGAGAATATTGTGTGACCAAAAATTCAATGGACAAAGCAAAAGTCTGGATTCGAGGTACGTTTGTTAGCCCTTGATTAGACTAAGAACCCGATGTATCAGGTATCAGGTAACGTAAACCCATGTTTGTGATGTCAATTGAAATGTATGATTATTAATTAAAACCTCAGAAATGTAAAAATGCTCGACTGTAGATTCTAATGACGCAAAGCCATTCCCGGGCAGAATATTCTCTTCGATGAAACTGCCATCTCTGATATTCTTAAAGATAATTATTAACTTTGAGAAGTGCATTACACTATTACATTCTATTCTAAACAACTGTGAGAAAGTGATGATTCGAAAGCAATCTTGTGCATTTCACCAGAAACATTGTAAAAGATGCTATCACTGTCTACAGCTGAAATGACAGTTCGTGTACTAGAACAAGTGCCTTGTTCTAAAACAGACTTATCTATGCCTATTTACGATCTGGAAAGCTGAAAGTGAAATCAATCTTTCCTTTCTCCTTTGTCTATAGAATTAATAGGGTTTGGCGAAATAAATATTTATATTTATGTCAAATTTAATTAGATAAGAGCACTTAGGAACTGCAATACATGAGAAAGTGTGCTTCGCGGAACACCATCACGCGAAGTGAACTTAACTCCTTACTCAACATAACTTAAAACACAACACCACTCAACACCACTCATCACCACACAACACAACACTCAACATCACAACAACAACAGGTAATGGAAGAGAGTTATTAGACACAAGAAGAAGAAGTAGTTAATTGGGAAAACACAGAGAATTATTTATACACATTGTGAACACCATTGAGTGGAAGAAATGTTATAAATGTATGTCATTTATTTACATGCATCTTGACACCTTCTCACTCTTGTCATTGTCTCACTGTACACGTTCACTGACCCCAGGTCAAATGAAGATTTACATACAGCAGGAACAAGTTGATACAAGGCGTACACAGTGTGATAAACTCTGACCACCCCATATTAACCCAACACTAGCTTAGAGAGAAAAAAGAGGGGAGGGGAACTAGTTCCTACTTAGGAATTTAGGTTCTTTTACCTACTTGTAAAAGATTGTATTGGTAGGATTGTATATATTTATGTGAATACTCATCAGTGATCTTGGTGGCTACATACCAACAACCACCCAACACATCAGCAAACTAACCACCTAAATCAGACCTGAGAGAGGGAAGCCGAGAGAAGGAGATGAACCACAAGTGAGAGGGAGGATGACTTCGCTATGAGCAGAGCATGGGGAGGCCTTCAGTGGAGCTATATGGGCAGACCTGACGTGGATCCATCAGTCAATGGACCCTGGCTTACCTAATCCTCCAGTCACCAGGTTACTTTTATCATCGGTATACCCCACACCCAATCTCAGGAAACTAATGGTTAAATGTTGATGCAACATCATCATACTTAAAATGTACAACATCACAATGTTTACTATGTTTTAACACTTGTTGACATCTCATATATTGATGCTTGTTATTGATTGTCTGGGACAATGGTCCAATGTGCAACTGTTCTATTACTTTGTGTAAATCACAATAGAGATGTATGTACTGACCAGAAGGCTCAGGCCAGTCAATAAATGATTAACATGAATTGACCTTCTGTTAATTTGTCAAGTTCAAACCTATCTGTCAACAACTTCTTTGTACATCATGTTGTCAAAATCTAATGTGATTGATTATGTGTTTGATTGTTAAAAGATAAATTAACTCATAATGACTTACTAAAAGGGGGAAATAAAAGACTCTATACCTATCAACTGCTCAACATCCATGTTTTCTTCATCTAAATCAGGCTGAGAAAATTCTCCTGACTTTCCTCAGATTTGATAAACTCAAAGGGGGCTCCAGAGCTAAAGAATCATTGGAGAAGGGGCAGATTCCCAATTAGTAAATTACCATTCTTACCAGGGCCATAATCTATATCTCCTAGACAATACTTAACAAAACGAGGCCTGCAGATAACTCAAGGTTCATATTCTGGGGTTATTGAAGATAGAAGAGGATGGGGCTCTACATCTTTTGTTAGAGATGGGGCATGCACTACAGTTATCTCCCACTCCCTTCAAAAATATATGACACCAGGGTATGCGGGTGTACAAGGAAGTGAGCAGGCTGACAGACTTGCGAGTAAGGCTACTGGGTAGACGAGCCATGAACCAGGCTTAAATACTGAATGCTCTATGAGAAGTAAGACTTTTGCAACAACTAAGTGATGACTGAATCTACAACCATGGTCAGACTGCGAGAACAACAAGTTAAAATAGGTGTGGCCAGACAAGAACACTATGCAGGAAGCCAAAGAAGTTTAATAAACCAACACAGAACTCGTGTTGTGAGCCGCTACATGCTACAGGATTTACTGAAGTGGGGATCCAAGCACTTATGGACTGAAAGGTTCGATGTGCAATGAGGATGATCAGTTGACTAACTCTCTTTCCCAAAAAGTTGTGAAAATAATCTGGTATTTATTTTATGACGTTGAGTCCAGCCCACTCATTGTATTCTGAGGTAACGAACACATCACACAAACTTCTAGGTTTGTTTATTCTTTTCGTAAGCTAGAGCTCATGTATCAGAACCACGCAGTGCTACAGGCCAGATTTCCTTCATTATTTCGCAGGGATTACATTACTTTATTCAGGAAATATCAGAGATTCAGGAAATATCAGAGGTATTTCCAATCCCCAACATGGAGGATAGGCGGTTGAGCTTTTAAGGCCTCTGGAGTGTTTATGCCTGTGGCTACAGTTTGCTTACACCTTTTCCTCATGTTGGACTGGTAGTGCATGTTTCCGTCACCTTGCTGCTGAGGTAAGTGTGTGGAGTGACACTGTAAGCTGTGAATTTCATGTGGAGTGCTTTTACATCTGTCCCTGGTTGTTTGTAGCATTCAGAAAAATGGCGGCTGGCCGGTCACTGAACTAAGTAAGTTGCTTTTTGCAGTAATGTGTGGCTGCTGGTTTTCTAATGACTGCCGTTTCCATCGACAATGAACTGTATTTTTTTGTGGCGGACTTTTGTGTTGGCATTCTGGCAGCGGCATTATGCATAGTATACCTGTGCAGGCTGTTGGTTTGTCGAGACTCCTGTCTGTTCCACTTTTCACATGGGGCAGTGAGGAGCATTTTGTGTGATATTCACTGGCACAGGAATGGAGCTGTGAAGTTGGAACCATGACTAACTAACTATTCAAGAAATGTAATACAGGAATATACTTCAAAGACAAATCAACCACACCAACAAAAACAAATTAACATTATATGTGCATGCTCTCACGCTGGGCACATATAAAGAAACATAATATACCAAATAACACTGTATGCAAGTAACAAATTTCAATCAATAAACACATGCAAAAACGAGGCTGCAACAAAATCATCAAGCTGATGGCGATCTTGTAAGGGTAAATAATACCTTAAATTTGGCCCACTGTTGTGAAATTCCCTCAGGGAAACCATGAAACTTACATGCTGGTGATATTGGCTGTCTATGCAGAACAACCGAAGAAGGCATTGCTACCAAATCAACTGGAAACAGTAAGAAGTAGTTCAACCCTAGCCATTGTACAATATTACTGCATGTTCAGAAAGTAATATGGAAGACAGTTTTGCCATAATCCCCTCTTTCTTATGTCACTTTTGTAACTACTGAAGACTGTTTTTGTGGTTGTCTTGAAGATGCTGCACGATATTAGCTCTTTGATGAACTTAAAGACTATGTTGTTTCATAAAACAAACCGCCCATTCATATGACACTTTACAAAAAAGATCAGGAACATCTGGTGGGGGTGACCCATGATTCCCCTTGTTTCTAATTAGGCAAAACTTGCAACCCTTTACTTCTTTTTTTGTTTTTGTTTTTGGAACAATTTAATCTTACACCTATTAACTGAAAAATATCAACTTGCTGCCTGTTTGCTGTTAGATTCTGCATATTTTACTACTAACAGCTTTTCTGCTGCAGTGTAACATTTTTTGACTTCAATTTCACAGCTCAAAATAATAAAACAAATTTCAAAACCAAGCTTGGAAGTCAGCATGGCTGAATGGATAAGAGTGTGAGTTCTTAAACACCCGGTGTGCTAATTCTGAGGTATCAGGTTCAACTCCTACACCGGTCAGTTAGGAGTGAAATGTTGACCTCTCACCTTTGACTTGGGGACGTAAATTATAAGTACCTCAGAAGTCAGAGTTGGTTCAGCTGATGGCAAGGGACAATGGTATCAAAGAAAGCTAATCCACACGCAAAAATCAGTCCAGTGTACTAGTGTATGGACTATCGTTGAGTTCAAAGTGAGCAAAAAGAAACAAAAAAACAAGCTTAACATTAAAACAGACTAAAGACAAAGAGCACAAAATGTTTTGCAACAATGCCTGACACATAAGATAATGCATGGCACATTCAATTTCACACCTTTAGCACAGTCAAATTGTAACAAAAATGTGATCCTTTCCAATGTATGTTACTTTTGGTATTGGAAATTACGTATTTCTAGTACCCCGTATGCACTCAAGTTTTAGCGGACAAAAATGATTACACATTGAGGTACAATACACATGGTGTTATGTTATTTTGCAAAGTTGCAGTCACAAATCACTTGGTCAATTTAGAATATAGCAACATTAGAATTATCTAGCCGTTTTGAATTTCAAGGTTAGAACTTCAAGGATCTGTTATGTTTAGAATTTCAAGAATATATGATGTTTAGAATTTCAAGTATTGGTATGTTCAGAATTTCAAGGATCTAACATGTTTTGAATTTCAAGGATATGATATTTTTTGGAATTTCAAGGATCTAGCAAGTTTACATTTTCTTCAGAATCTAGAATGTTTACAATGTTAAAAATCTAATATGTTTGGGTCATCTGTGGCTTTGTGGCTTAGAGAAAAAAGTTTTACAGTCTTGACATATCAGGGGTTTTTTTTATTTGGGGGGTGGGGGGTTATCCGCAGGTAATTTGAGAGATAGCTTTGCAATGATTTTCATAATGGTATGAGCATTGTCCATTAGAAAATAATGGCAAACTACTACACCTAAAACTCTAGAAAATTATCCAAAAAAGTTAGTTGCATAACCTTTACAGGACATCGCAGTCTACACCAGCATTTTTGTTGCTGTTGTGATCTCTTGGTAAGTTTACGTTCAGCATTTTGCCACTGCTTTCTGAACGACCGGCACCCATATAATTTCGTTTAAAAAATCAACGCAAGGTGGTTTGCTGCCAAATCGCCCGCAGCTGCGTGTCATACGGGGGTATGTGGAATTACCATACGGGGATATGTGGAATTACGAACTGTGTCCATAACTCCTTTGCCATGGAGCCAGCAGAATTACAAACAGCCAATAAATACTGGGGGTTAACTGCAGTGCCTTGAAAAGGACATGCAACTAACCTTTGAATGTTTGGAATCTTAAACTTATTTTTTGTTTCTAGCAAGTAACATTAAATGCAACTCCACAGCAGACACTGTCACACATTTGTGAAAAATTCACTGTCATAAAAAAAATGTCATTTACTGCCAATATAGTACCTTGCAGTGTATGGCAGAGGGGTCTTTGAGCCTGAGGAATAAGGGCTCCTGGCTAGTGCCATCACCGCGAACTGTGCAGGTTACAGTGGTTTTTTTGTGTACCCCCGACAGAAAAAAAAAACCAACACCTTACCGAGGACTCGAAGCCGGGTCTCCCAAAGGAGAATCTGGCATTCCAGCCACTTAGCCAGCCACTCCTGAAACAAGCCACTCGGCCAGCCACTCCTGAAACAATCAGCCTGCACATATACCCAATCAATTGGTAGACTCCATAAGAAAGCTATTTTAAATGGTTTGGCCATATAATATATAGATACATGACAACAAGCACGAGGCCATTCTTGCAAAAGATGGGAAAAACATTGCAACAGAAGCAATGAACATCACAGAGTGTGAGGCACATACCAAAGCCAGAGATTATTCTAGAATTCTATTCATATCCTAATGCTCAGAGGCAAACATGAAAAGAAGAAGAGGAGAAGAAGGAGAAGAAAAAAAACAAACAGGCAAGAAGATCGATTTCACTAATCCAGGTTTCATCTCAAACAGCTCAGTCTCTCTCTCTCTCTCTCTCTCTCTCTCTCTCTCTCTCTCTCTCTCTCTCTCTCTCTCTCTCTCTCTCTCTCTCTCTCTCTCTCTCTCTCTCTCTCTCTCTCATCAGAGCAGCTAACTGCCTGCCAAAAGCATGTCATAGAGCATGAACTCCATATCTCCGTAGATGACCTCATGAGGTCTCCTAAAAATACTCAGGAACTGAATGGCAGAGTCTGAAAACAAATCCACAACCTTCTGAACACAAGGCAGACAATGTCACAGAGATGCCCTTGAGAAGAACAAGAAGAAGATGAAAAAGAACAAGATCATGGGTGAAAAATTCTTCACTGAGTTACATTCTTAGAAAACTTTTAAACAAACAATCTAAAACCAACTTTAAAAGACTGGGCCCCAAGCGTATAGTCCAGAGCCAAGATGATCAAAACAACTAGGCCCAAGCTTTTGGTCCCAGCGCCAAAGTGATCTGGAAAATTAACAAAAACTAGGACCTATGGTCACAGAGGTATGCTGATCAGAAAAAAATTGACCCTAAGCTTGTGATCCTAAAGGCATGCTGATCTGGAAAATAAATTTAAAAAACTGGGCCCTATGGTTCCAGAGGCAAGCTGATCAGAAACACTGGGCCTAAACTTGTGGTCCTAGAACCATGCTGATAAGAAAACAGGACACTGAATCCTGTTGGCAACACGTCATACACCAATTAGTAAGCATACTGCTAACACAGAGATGTAAATGACTTATTGATACTGAGGTGATTGCAGCTGGAGTAAAAGTAATCCTTTGGCAGATATGGTAATAATCAGGTGAAACGTTAAGTCTTCACATATACTACATTTTAGGGGTTGGCTACCTCAGAGGTAGGATATCCAGCTCTAACTCAAGTAGACCTGGTTTGACTGATGGTTTTGACAGCAAGGAGGTTTGCATAAATAAGAAACCTGAGGAACAAATACTTCAACCTGATCCTTGAAAACAGATCAGACATATAGCCTTCTCAAATAAGAAGGAAAAACTAGAAGAACCTGAATACATGTTGCACACATTTAAAATGTGGGCAGGTTGATGTAATGGTTAGGATGTTAAGCTGGCTATGGCATGAGCACAACCAAAAAAGAGTTCAATGCCAGTTCTTGTTGAGGAGGCTAGATAGGCAATGGTATAGGCTGGCTTAATTTCAAAACTGGACACCTGCCCACAAAAATTATACACAATATATGACAGGCAACTTCTGTTGATACACATATACATTTCATCTGTCTTTTCCTTATGTCTTTGATGAGTGATCTAGTAACACTGGCAGTTGTCAATATCTTAGCAGGTTTTCTTCTTGTTCCCCACGGATGGGGTGAGGTACACCCATATGAGTAACTTGAATGATGGGGACTTGGAGGAGATTGCTCATTGTTTCAACCTAAGCATCCATACAGCGGAAATACCCCATGATTGGCCGCATAGCTACCTGGTCCCACTTCCAAAGCCAGGTAAAGATCACTCCAGACTTAATGAATACCGAATCATAACCCTGCAAAACATGTAAGGCAAAGTCCTCGAAAAGATAGTAGCACGCAGGCTCCAGCAACATTTGGAAAGTCGTAATCTTCTTCCCAAAGGGCTCGGGAGTTACCGGCCTTGGAAGGACACCTTGGCCAATGCTGCAACTTTTGCATTTGATGTCTACGAGAGCTTCCAGGGTAAACAAGAGACAGTGGTGGTAGCTCTTTACCTGGAGGATGCTGATAACAGGGTCAGGTATGATCGGTTAATATACACTCTGTTGGACATGAAAGTATGCCCTTGCCTTGTCAGATAGGTTGCCGTGGTACTCTATGAGCATAAGGTTGCATTGCGCATGGGTTCCTGGACTTCTGACCCCTGTACTATAACACCAGGGTTGCCACAGGGATCTGCAATGTCACCAGTGCTCATTAATGTCTACATCAGCAAAGTTGCAGCTATTGAGACACCAGGTGTGGGTAGAATTTTGACATTTGCAGATGTGCTGGTGTACAGACAGGGCAGAGACAGGGCCAGTTTGGCAGAAGACTTACAGGTGGCAGTAAACAGGGTGGCAGAGTGGTGCAGGGACGCAGGGGCCGTTATAAACCAAGACAAGGGCATTGGTTGTGTGGTACTCCCTGAATAACCGGATCGTCAAGGCAGATGTCCCAGGTATTATGTGGAATGGATGTTCTCTTAGTAGAGAGAGTAAATTAAAGTACTTGGGTATCACCTTTGACAGGTGTTTGTCTTTTAAGGATCACGTAGAGGCTTTGGTGGTGAAGGCTGGTAGGTCACTTAATGCATTGAGGGCATTGGCAGCAACTGGGGTAGACCATAGGATGCTTTGCAGGCTCTATCAGCAGTTAATACTTTCTGTCACTGAGTATGGTTTGAGGCTGCTGACAGTATCAAAGAGCCAACATGAAAGGTTGGAGCACAGACAGAATGCTGCCATGTGGGTAATCCTGGGGTGCACAAAGGCCACACTAATTATATGCATGAGGCATATCTGGTGCTACCAACAGTGACAGACAGGCATAGGGCCCTTCAGGCCAAATGGTACCTGAGAGTTGCTGCAGATAGGGATCACCCCCTGCATGACGCCATGGATATGGTCAAGGGTCATAGACTAAGACGAGACAAGTCCTGGATGGCAAAAGCAGAAATATATATATACATCAGGTGTGTGATCTGGAGACCATCAATCTTGAAAAAGAGTGGGTTGAAGTTCCAAGACATGACGGTCTAGCACAATGCAATAGTAACACTGGGTCGTGAGTGCAGAGAATGGGTTTGAAGTGCAACAACTGATCCAAAGTAACACAAATCAATGTGACATAGTCATCTACACCGATGGGTCAGTGGTGAGAAACAGACGTAGTGGTTGGGGTTTCATTGCAAAGGTTAATAGACAAGTCTTGAAAATGGAGAGTCTGGCATATGAGACTACAACCTCCAGCATGAGAATGGAAGTGCAAGCAGAAACAGTGACATTCTGTTGGTTAGAGGAACACACACTGTATCCATTACGGATTCAAAGAGTATGCTTAGTAAGGTGGAGAAAGGAATATTTTGTGTGGAATGGCTATCCTCATTTTAAAAAAGTCACTTAAAAGTCGACTTCATTGCACTAGGTTTTATCCCATATGGCTCGGTCTCTTTCCGCAGTACGGAAGCTTTTAGCGATGACCCACAGGAGTCTCCGAAATATTTAACTCGTAAACAGAAGGACGCGGCCTGGAATCGAACCCACAACCTTCGGAGCATGAGTCAAGTGGCTTGACCACTTCACCACAGAGACTCCCTGTCTGTCTGGCTATCCTCCCTTCAGAGGTCACATTTTGTGAGAATTGTAAGGATATTTTGCCCTGGCCATGCAGGGGTGTGGGGGAATGAACAGGCTGATAAGCTGGCAGGGAATGCACCTCTTGGTGGTAGATTACCTATGGACAAGGGGGAGGTGGTCATGCATTTGTGGGACCAGGTGGAGAAGGCTGGGGAACAGATTGAGAACCCATATGTGGAAAGAATGATATTGCGGGGGATCGGTAGGGGTTCTGAAAGAATCTCAAAACTGAGAGGGAAGACCAGGATAATTTTAAATCAGATAGCGATGGGAATGATTAGTAGTATGACTCTTCACTGGCTGTTGAATTAGCGGACGGAGCACATATGGGAATGTCCTGAGTGCAGTGATGTCGGTTCTTAACTCAACTCAACTCAACAACAACTCCACAACGTTCTCAACACTCTTCCCCAAAACAACAGCTCCATTTACTCTAGCTGTCCCACAATTTTTTAGCACCCATAAATAAGAACTAAAGAATAAAAGTCACTTAAAAATCGACAGGGTCGACTTCATTGCACCAGGTTTTATCCCATATGGATCGGTCTCTTTCCGCAGCGCGGAAAGCGTCACACAAAGAACGAACTCCGTAGCTCTAGCAACGACCCACAGGAGTCTCAGAAAAATTTCACTCGTGAACTGAAGGACACGGCCCGGAATCGATCCCACAACCTTCGGAGCCCGAGTCAAACGGCTTGACCACTTCACCATGGAGACTCCCAGAAATAAGAACAAGACACACAACTTTCAGTAATGAAATTAGTGGATCTGCAATGAGTAAATAAACAAACACGATAACTAGAATTGGTAAGCTTTACAAGTGACAAAATGGATGTTGCAGCAAAAGCCTTCATCAGCACCCAAAGAATAAACAGACACTGATACAACATAAATAAATATACAAAAGCAGCTCAGCGGGTGTCAATCCATCATATGTACAGTTGTATAGCCAAAGCTTAACATCAGCTAGGGAACTTTTCAGTTAGAGCATTGTTTGCTGGACGTGATATTTCAGGTTTTCACTATTTTACACATTGTCCTTTAGCAGTTTCCTGCCATGGGTTGGTGATATGACAGAGTTATCACATTTTGTAGGCCTGAATCTATGGAGGAATAGATGGCCAGACTTTTCCTCTGCTGGCGGATGGCAAATGCAAGCGTCAAACCCTCATCTAGTCGGATACATGACATTGTCAGCATTATTACAGTTATTGGAAGGGGGGGGGGGGCTGGGGGGCTGGTCGAGTGGCTAAGAATGCTGAGTTCTCCTTCGAGGAGACCCGGGTTTGAATCCTCGGTAAGGTTTGGTTTATTTTTCTGTCGGGGGAAAAATAAAATCCTAACCTGCACAGTTCGTGGCGATTGCACTAGCCAGATGGCCTTAATTCCTCAGGCTCAAGACCCTCCTGCCCTACACTGCAAGGTACTATAGGCAATAGGTGACAGTTTTGATAGGCAGTTTTGATAAAGTTAGTTGCATATCCTTTACAGGACATAGCAGTCAACTCCAGCATTTGTTGGCTTTTTGTGATTCCTGGGCAAGTTTACGTTCATTTGTTTGCCATTGCTTTCTGAATGACATTATCAGCATATTAATTACACTATCATGCTTTTTACTACTTTACTTACCACAAAATAGGGCACAATGTGGGAATTCTTTTCCACTTCTGGAGAACTATATTTTCTGAGTATTATTGTCCTGCAGACCAGCTCTAAATCCACTATAATATATATCCACACAGTTTATGATCAAGATGCTGGTAGCTAATCCTTCATCATGTGGCAGTACTCACAGGCATAGTCTGTTCATAGTAGTAAAAGAAATGCAATGAATACATGTTAATTGAGTACAATAAATTTAATGTGTAAACTTTTTATAACATTACAAAAACCGAAGTAATGCAAGTTAGCAGATCGACTGGCCCACTAAATATACAGATAAATAGCACAACTCTGAAACAAGTTAAAGAATTCAAATATCTTGGAAGTATGATCACAGAAGATAGCAGATTGGACAGATAAATCGAAATCAGATGTCAAAAGGCTAGTGCACTTACATATCAACTATCACCCTTACTGAAACATCCAAATATACCCATGTTTGCAAAACGACAGATAATAAACAGCATATTCACACCAACCCTATGCTACCAATCTCAAACTTGGACTTATCCAAATCACACTTTCGCAAAATCAACATCTGCGAGATGAGATGCCTGAGGAGAGCTGCCAACTTAACAATCCGAGACAGAGTAAGAAATGCTGTTATCAGACAGACAGTGGGATCAACACCTTGTGCCACATTTATTGAAAGACAGAAGATCAAGTGGTTTGACCATGTCATTAGAATGCAACACCATCAACACTCACTGGCCTTACATCAAAGATCATCTGCGACAAGACCAAGAGGATGTCCAAGAAGAAAATGGATTGACGACATCAAAGACATGTACAGTCACATGGAATGACACCATCCAGTGCCACCCATCGGGCGCTGGAGTGCAAATTATTCCTCCCCACGACACTTGACGGCAGAAGTGGAAGATGATGATGATGATAATGGCAAATGTATTGTTGTATTGGTTTGTATTGCATTGTATTGTATTGTATTGTACTGTATTGTATCATTTGGAGGTCAGTATGGCTGAATGGATAAGAATATGTGTTCTTAAACATCCGGTGTGCTGATTCTGAGGTAAGGGGTTCAACCCCTACACCGGACAGTTGGACTAAAATGTTGACTTCTCGTCCTTGACTTGGGGACGTAAATTACAAGTACCTCTGAAGTCAGAGTGGGTTTGCCTGATGGTGAGGGACAGTGTTAATAGGGAAAGCTAATCCACATGCAAAATTAAGTCCAGCACTACTAGAAGTGTGTATGAACTACGCTTGAGTTCAAAGCAAGTGAGCGAATAAACAAATGAGTTCAAAGCAAGTGAGCGAATAAACAAAAATTTATAATTTTTTGACCACATTATGAGAAGACAAAACTGGAACATGTTGTGACAACAGAAACACTTTGTAGAGAGAGAGATAGAGGAAGACAGCGAATGAAAATTCTTGATATTATTGTATCATAGCAAAGAAAGCAGTCAACACATGAATTAATCCATGACGTCAGTTGGCAAGGCAGTTGATGATGATGATGATGTATTGTGTAATCTTTTGATAGTGGTGGAGTAGATCAGAGGCTAAGGTGTCCACCTCTGGTTCAAGCAGTCAAAGGTCATCTCATTGTGATCCTGGGGTAGTGGAATTGTCATTTAGCTTCTTGGACAAGGGCAAAAAAGTAAGAGGACCTATAGCGCACAAAATAAAATCCCCTGGCAGTTGAAAACTGAAAAGAACAGGCTAAATAGGCAGCTGTCCAGGTGAACTTTCCAGATGAGAAAAGCTAGCCACAAAAAGAAATGTATAGCTGGTATGATAATGTTATGTTATACCAGGCGCGTTAGGTTAGTTGATAGGGAGCTGCACTGATAATGTCATGAGCCCTCTCGGATGTGGGTTCGACGCCTGAGCTCATCATCTGGCTAAGTGAGGGAAAGAATGGCCACCTATTCCTCTGTGCATTCAAGCCTATCAGATGTGATGAGGCTACTACATCACACAGCCACAGCAGGAAACTGTTATGGGACAAATTCAGAAACATATCATGATCAAGGAATGTATGTATTTAACATCCTGACAGACTGTGAACTAGTTATGTGTCATCATTATTATTCATTTTAAGAGCATATTCACTCTCTGCTTTTGGCCATTGCTGAGAAACATTCTGGAGTGGTCGCAAATAAGTTAAGTTACAGTTAAGTATCACACCTACAGTGCGGTCTCAAATAAAATCTAGCAGACGAGAAAACTCTAAAAAAAAAAAAAAACAGGATATATATATAAATAATATGAAATATATAATATTATAATTATACCAAACACCCCTTGACGATATCGATAACATTTTGAAAAATAAAAACTAAAACCCTAATTAAACGTTATTTATTATTTTCAGTTCATGTGTTAGCTATCCCTCTTCGTACGTTGACTTGGGACTCTTAGACTTAGTGAACTTAGTAGTAATAGTAGTCTACGTCCCATATGATCTAATCTACCTCCTTATATATTATATATTATATACGAGCTGCTTAAAATAAAAACTTTAAAATAATCATGATTAAAAAGGGTTGTTGTACTTCATTTAGTTAGTCTTGCACGCACTCAGCTACAACCAAAATACAGCTCACCGACTGCTACAAAATACATCCATCCAAAGCACTGACGACTTGAGGAGAGAGTGAGAGAAGCCGCGTCCTCCTCCTCCTAGTCCTAGCAACTCTCCCTCAATGTATGACAGGATAAACACGACAACGCGACGGAACATGTTTCCCGTCTGTTTACATTGCCATTTCATAGGTACTTTACTTACCATTATATTAGCAAAAGTAGATGCCAAATACTACATACGTGAATTTACGTGTACAAATCCAAATATATTTAACTTTTGCTAATCAAGAAACTTGATTTCATCAAGAAGTCCTTCTTGTACTTCCAAAACAAGCTATATTTTGTTTTTAACAGGCGGCAAGAAAATTGCGAAAGAAGTGAATGGCGAATTGCATGCAGACGACTTCTAGAATCAAATCAGCAAACACTATACGGGGTCGTGGACATTGGCAAAATACATTCATATCAGTTAAAGCGATGCCATCTTCGCAACAAAGATTGGCGGCAATGGTGAGAGTGTTGATTTCAATGCACCTGGTTTTAGGTTTACCCCATATGGATCGGTCTCTTTCTGCAGCGAGGCCAGCCGAAAGCGTCATGCAGAGCATTAACTTTGTAGCTTGCTCCAGGCCTCTAGCCATGACCCCCAGAGTATGAAAACATTGCACTGAATTACATGACCAAGTTCAGAAAAAAACCCATGACATTCGAAGCGCGAGACACGCTGCTAAATCAACACTTTGGCACTCTCTATCTCTCTCGCTGCTTTTCGTCTATCTGAAGATGCTATCTTCTCATTTGTATCGCCACCTAACACTTGCAGGCTTTTAGGGGAGGGGGAGGGGGTTATTTCTGCCACAGTTTAAAAAAAAACATTTTGTTGCGTATCCCTTACGGGACGTTGCAGTCAACACCAGCATTTTTCAGCTGCTTTTGATGAACTAGGCAAGTGTTACGTTCAGTAGTTTGCCATTGCTTTCTGAACGACCGGCTCCCATACCAGCACGTTATATCACAACGCGACACGGTCTGCTGCACAAATCGGTCGCAGCTGAGCTTCGAACGCCTGGTACCCGGTTCACGAACCTCGTTCGCAAGCCTTTAGCAACGGACCTGGATCTGCCACAGTTAGGGATTCAAAATAACCCAAGCATGCTACGATATCATAGCACCGATGATGAATATCTCTCCTCAAATCGACTGAACAGGGACCGTTGAAATAACAGATGCAAAATCGTTCAGCAAGTCATGCTTTTAGTTGATCACTTCACACTGAGTTGGGTCAAGAGCCAACATGGCAAGCACTCGAGACATTCTCATACGTACTCTATTCTAATCTTCAACAGCCAGCGAAGAGTCCTAATACTAATGGTACCAAATTCAGTTTGATTATGTGTACCTCTGGTCTTTCCTCGGCGTGCTGAGTGTCGGTTAGATACTCTGGTCATTTCCTGTCGCACCATTCTTTCTAGGCCATTATGATTTATCAGTTCTCCCACACAATACACACGATCCCAAAGGGCCTGACCACGTCGGTCTAATCAACGCAGTCAATCTGTCGCCTGTTCATGTCCAGCCACACCAGCATGTCCTGGGGAGAAAAAAAAGATCCAACTGATGCACACTGTCTTTGATGTTTGTGCTTCACCTACCTCAGCATGCTCTGTGAGTCACTTAAAGTATAGACAGTGATGACATTTATTTGTCTGGATTTTAAATGACAAAAACAAGAACTTGATGGTTTAAGCAAGGTGAATGAAAAGTGGCAGACATCAAAGTCGGTTTCAAGAGCATTCTATTTAAGATATAATGTAACCTCAAGTAAAGTTTCGCCCAGTTACCTCATATTACGATAGCTGTTAAAGCAAATTAAAGATGGACAAATACACCTACCAGCCGTAGGCGGTGTAGTGTGGAGATCACCTCGCAGTGCAGTCTCTGTATTATAGGAAAACGACTGTTTAGTTACCAGTGAGACCGAGAATAAACGAATAAAATGTTATAAACAAATTGGTAATTCTTGTGTAACAAATGAAGCAAGGTCACAGAAGAGCGCCAGAGACCACCAGAATATGTGCTGTGTATGCATCAGTGCCGCCTGCTTGACTGGTTTAAGACACTGTTCAGCATAATTATTTGGCTGACAACTTTGTAAAATATAGAAATAAAGTTGCACAAAACATTACACTAATATATCATGAGCGTGTATTACTCAAGTTCTGTTCCGTCAATTCATATGCATCATCATCATACCTGTTAACTGGTCGATGTCAGTCACTGAGTTGAGTTGAGTTGTTGAGTTGATTTGAGTTAAGAGCCGACATCACTGCACTCAGGACATTCCCATACGTGCTCAGTCCCCTTGTTCAACAGCCAGCGAAGAATCACACTACTAATCGTTCCCACCGCTATCTGATTAAAAGTTCTCCTGGTCTTCCCTCTCAGTTTTGAGATTCTTCCACAACCCCTGCCGATCCCCAACAATCTCATTCTTTCCACATATCTCAATCTGTTCCTCCGCCTTCTCCACCTGGCCCCACAAGCGCACGGCGACCTCCCCCTTGTCCATAGGTAGGCAAAATACCACCAAGAGGTGCATTCCCTGTTAGCCTATCAGCCTGTTCATCCCCCCGTATATCAGCATGGCCAGGGCAAAATATCCATACAATTCTCACAATCTGTGACCTCTGAAGCGACGAGAGCTATTCCACACGAAACATTTCTTTCTCCACCTTACTAAGCATACTCTTTGAATCCGTAATGAATACAACGTGTGTTGCAGTAGTCTCCTCTAGCTACCGGACTGCCGCTGTTACTGCCTCCACCTCCATTCTCATACTGGTGGTCGTAGTCTCATATGCCAGGCTCTCCTTTTTCAAGACTCACCCATTAGCCTTTGCAATAAAGCCCCAGGCACTACGTCTGTTTTTCACCACTGACCCATCGGTGTAGATGACTATGTCACCTTGATGTGTGTTGCTCTGGATCAGCTGTTGCACATCAAACTCAGTGCTGCCCGCTGCCCATTCTCTGCACCCACGACGCAGTGTTACTATTACATTGTGCCAGTCTGTCATGTCTCGGAACTTCAACCCACTCTTTTTCAAGATTGATGGTCTCTAGACACACACCTGACGTATAGATATTTCTGCCTGTGCCATCCAGGACCTGCTTCGTCTTAGTCTATGACCCTTTACCATATCCGTTGCAGAATACAGCGGGTGATCCCTGTCTGCGGCAACTCTCAGGCACCATTTGGCCTGAAGGACCCTATGCCTATCCGTCATTGTAGGTAGCGCCAGGATATGCCTTATGCATATAATTGATGTGTCCTTTGTGCACCCCATTCACTGAAGGTGACCAATATATTGACGTCGAACAACACACACGGTGCCACTATGACTAAACTTCGTCATCAGATGTTCACTTTAAGATATGTGTGTGTATGTGTATGTGAGTGTGTATGTATGTATGTGTGTATGTCCGAGCGAGAAGTATGCTTATGTGTGTGGTTGTTTTTTTTTTTTGGGGGGGGGGGGGGGGGGGTGAGTGGGCGGGGGCGGGAGAATTTCAAAATCAGTCTTTGCTGCAGCAAAGAACAAGAACTTCAAGTAGCCTCAAATGAAGCTACCACGAGGAAGATCGACGACAACCCACCAAAGACAAGAGCCAAGACAGCTGAGAAGAAGAGTGAGGAAAAAGACACCAGAGTCGGAAACACCGACTCACAGACGATCAGATGGGTTGCCAAGCATATTCAAGTGTAGCTGGCAGAATAACAAATCCTGAAGCAGCTACAACGGGAGAATCTCCATATCCGAATCTTGAGGGCGAAGCGGATTCTGACGTACCCCAAGATCCCTACTATGCTGGCGGTGGCGACGACTGAGGGCAGCGAGATACCAAACCAGGTATCGATAAACAAGAAAGTACAACAACCTGAAAGATTCATCACAAGAACCAATCAAGATGCCAGAGGGCCGGCCACTGCAGAACAACATGTCGCAACAAGGCAGAAATATGCCGATACTGCGACAAGCACCACGCCTTCAAGGAGTGTCCGCTGGCCACATAGGACACGGACTTCCGAGCACTCAACAACAAGTGAAAGTGCGCCAACTACCCACCTTCTCTTTGGCCTTCCTCTTCTTCACTTCCCATGCATATACCCCTCCATTATTGTTCTCTCCAAACTTTCATGACGTTTCAAGTGACCAAAATATATCTTTTTTTAATCGTCTTTAATAGCCAAGCCTCTTCAATATTCAGCTCTTGAAGTATGGTTCTTAGAACCCGTCTACAACATTTAAATTCAAAAGCATTTATGCTCTGTTCAGCTTGTTTAATAAGTGCCCAGGTCTCACAGGCGTATGTTGCAATGGGAAAGTTGCATGCTTTTAAAAATCTAATTTTTGTAGTTCTATCTGTCCCACTCCATAATTTATTCAGCTGTTTTAGTCTTTGAAGAGCAATTGATAGTCGTCGTTCAAGTTCTTCCATTGTGTCACCATTTATGATAATCAATGACCCAAGATATTCGAGATTTTAAACCACCTCCAAATATAGATAGATAGATAGATAGATAGATAGATAGATAGATAGATAGATAGATAGATAGATAGATAGATAGATAGATAGATAGATAGATAGATAGATAGATAGATAGATAGATAGATAGATAGATAGATAGATAGATAGATAGATAGATAGATAGATAGATAGATAGATAGATAGATAGATAGATAGATAGATAGATAGATAGATAGATAGATAGATAGATAGATAGATAGATAGATAGATAGATAGATAGATAGATAGATAGATAGATAGATAGATAGATAGATAGATAGATAGATAGATAGATAGATAGATAGATAGATAGATAGATAGATAGATAGATAGATAGATAGATAGATAGATAGATATAACGAGTATAAAAATATAGAAGAAACTCATTATTAGAGTTTGAGTTACAGAAAATAACGATAATAAAGATAATAGTACCGATTCAATTGTTTAAGAATATTCCCTATTTACCTGTATAATTTTTTTTTTTTTACAATTCGCATATCCTTTTACAGGACATCGCTGTCAACAGCAGCATTTTCAGCTGTCTGTTGATTTCTTGGCAAGATTACGCTCAGTAGTTTGCCATTGCTTTCTGAGCGGCCGGCTCAGTTATCCCGCAAGTCACCAGCGGGAGACGAACCGCTCCCAGTTCTCGCCCGCTACGAGACTCTGCGTGATAAACCGGATTGCGGAGAAAGTGGTGTAACTCCTCGGACCAGAGAGACCGGCACCTGTATAATTACATTGTGGTATTTCCCTCTTCCTAGTGACGACCATAATATGTGTCTACTTACAATTTAATTCTAGCCGCAGTTGTTCACTGTTTGCAACAACCGCATCTACTAAATGTTGCAGATCTTGCTCATTGTCTGCAAGCAATACTGTATCATCCGCATATCTGATGTTATCCATGTTTCTTCCTCCAAGGATGATTCCTTTCATATCTTGTACATTTCTGAAAATATTTTCACTATACAGGGAAAACAGATCTGGAGAAATTACACACCCCTGTCTCACACCTCTCTTAAGAGGCTGATATTGACCTACTTAATTATCAATTCTGATATCAGCTTGCTGTTTCTTGTTTCCAATATATGTTTTTTACAAGTCTAAAGTCTTTCCCATTATCACGAAGTTCTTGATGATAAGTGCGTGATATGGTCGTTGTCTAGGTAACGATACTCCTGGTGTGTCAATTGAGCTATCTAACTGTCTTACAATATAACTCACCCCCGCAGTGCACATTCACCAGTCATTAAACAAGATTGCGTTGGCGCACATAATCCTTTATTGCAGAAAGAACACGGACAAACGGAACACAACTCTATATCCAGAAACAATATAATCCATAGAATATAAATATCCTCCTCACAATTTAACACGCACACATCACTGTCTTCTCAAGCCTGCTTCATATCAAATCCACAAGACATGTAATCCAGCTACTATCCACGGCTGGATTTCACACAATACTCCCACACACTGGATCTAGTCTCCACTAACTATGCAACCCACTCTGGGTTCAGGCCTCCATTAACTATCCAACCCACTCTGGGTTCAGGCCTGCATTTACAACTGGGAGAACAACACAACAACAGATCTGACCGCAGTCAGTCTAAGCTTCCACTTCTTCGACTACCGATCCGCTCGGCGCCAAAACATCAACTGTCCACAGCGACCCAACTCTCAGTCGGTCCCAGCTTCAACTCTCCTGTCAATGTTTTTCCACTGTCTTTTAACCCTACTGTGTAGCCCCTCCCTGGGCTCCCACAACATTACACCCCAGCCTAAAACTGTCTCCCCCCCCCCATCCACCCTGTGGGTCTCTACTCACCCTCATCATTATTTCTCATGGCTGGTTGTTTTTCTCGTAGTCTCGCTACTGGGGTCACTCACCTCAATGTAAATTACCCCAGGCATGTGTCACTACCCCCTCCTCAAAAGAAAATATCGTTTTCAAATGATGGGAGACTAATACATATCAAATATGTGACCCAGACACATTGCCTGGGTAGTCGTAAGTATAAATCCTACTTACTCTAGCTAACACACTAAATAATACATCAAATGCTCATAGTACACTCCCCTATTCCCCACACATCAATACCAACAACTTTCCATCTTGTGTACCAATACATGACTAGTATCTCACATAATAATAATAATACACATATCATAGGGAACCTAATATCTGTGTACCTGCAAGTTTACCAACATCCTCAAGAAAACACAACCTATTTGTGTCCCGACCCTGTATCAGGTGGTTCTTTTCTTGCATCAAACCTCCATCTATTTCTGTCGATGATGTATCTACCTTTCTTGTACCCATTCCTCATGGTGCCCATATATTTACAACATCTCTATGCTATCCCTAACCCTGGGTCAGTGATGTCGCGAACACTCTTTTGGCCTGACTCACCTCTCCTATCTGCATATTGCACCGTTACACTGGAGTCTCTGTTTAGTCTGAACTCTTTATTCAATCTTGGCCCATATCCCTGGCACCTTGCTCTCTGCTGCATACGCATTATACCTGTGTGCCCTGCACATGCACTATCCTGAGCTGTTCTAGTATCTTGGTCACTACGTGCTAAGGGTACTACTACTTGCCCACGTGCAGTTCCGCCATCTGAAAACCGGCGAGTGAGACCATTGTTCTTCCTTTCGAAGCACCATCCACCCTTCTTTGATTGCCTATGTCTCACTTTACTACACCCTTGGACACATTTGTCTATATTAGCATCTTGTCTCTGGGAGTCACTAAAGCTATGTTTGAGATCCATTCTCACCTGCTCAGCTATACTATCCTTGTCCTCAGTCCCTATGTCTACTTCAAGTGCCTCTTCATGTTCAGCTATACTCTCTAATTTAGGCTTTCTTTTGGTAACTATCTCGTTATTGCTTACACTATGTTTTTTGTCCCAATAAGCTACCTCCTCTTCTGTACAATCTTTTACTCCTGGCACATTTCCGATGATCAGATCCGCCACTGGTGAGTCTAGCACACACGCTGTCACTCTTCCTGTGATGTATGGTGTTTTCACTGTTATTACGGCTAATGGGTAGAATTCTACTGCCCCGTTAAATGTTATGCATCTAATATGTTTGCCAGTGTACTCCGAGGGATCTACTAAACTTTCCTCACTCCGATAGACGTACATCTGGAATCCCTAATTGTTAACGCTGGCCTATCATTAACGACTCCATGGTGCAGCTTCAGACTTCCTCCTTCATGCACCGCTGATCCTGCTTTCACTGTGTGACCACATATTAATTCTGGCTGACCGTCCTTTTCAAATAGAGGTTTGCATCCACTACAATTCTCGTTGTTAAGCGTCTCAATCACTTGTGCTGCATTAGAGTGCTCTGTTTCTCTCATCTTACATTGATGGCTGACGTGCCCCTTTTTGCCACATTTGAAACATATGATCTCCTTCCTTACGTTACTCGTTGGCTCACTGGATGGTTCTACATCACACTGTGCTGCCTTGTGTCTCCAGCTCCCACAATTCCAGCATCCGGCATAACTATTTGGACGTCTCTGAAAATTCCCCCTTTTGTATGGGTAACGTCCTGCTCTGCCAAAATGGTTGCCACGGAAACCATTATCTGGAGACTCTTGTTGTTCATACTTCTGTGCTGAATCCACACTTTTCGATCTTGGTGTAATACCTGGATTCTGGTCCTGTTTCGTATACGCTGCACAGACTATTTCCTCACTCATTTGTCTACCAACAGAACTGTTTGGGTGTGCAATCATGTAGTTTTGCCCTAACTGAGACATTGTGTCTATGTCCTTTGGCTTACGTTCTTCAAAGAACACCACTAAGTTTGTATTACATGATGATAAAACCTTGTCTCTTAACACTAAATCCACTAATTTATTAAAATCTTTCCCTACTTCTGCAAGCTCCATCCATTTATTAAATGTGTTCTTTACTGTCTTAACAAAATCTGTGAAATCTTGATTTGTCTCTGGCCCTAATTGTCTAAACTTTGTTCTATATCCATGCTCAGTTAGTTGGAACTTTGTAAGCAGACGTTGACACAAAATAGTGTAGTTGTTTCTTTCTTCCACAGGTAAATTAAACATGGTATCTAGAACATTCCCTGTTAGATACTCACCCAGTCTAATAGCATACTCTCCTTCTGGGATGCCTAACCCTTTCGCTGATGCTTCGAATCTCGACAAATAAGCTTCAAGACTGTCCCGGTCCGTAAAATATGGCAGTTTTAGTCTCTGTGGCGACTGTGAAGGTCTTCTACTTTCCTCACTTTGACCTTTTGATGATAGTTCTAATTTTCTGAGTGCAATTTCAGCTTCCATCTTTATCTTCTCTTTCTCGATTTCCACCGCATTTGTTTGTTTTAACTTTTCAAGTTCCAGTTGTGTCTCTTCTTGTAGGCGTTTTGCCTCGCGTTCATTATGCCTCTCCTCTCTTTCCCATTGCTGAACTTCTTTCAATTTTGCCTCTGCAAACTCCTGTAACTCTTTACCCTTCAGGCCTAACGTTTCACCTGCTTCAATATATTCCATTAACGTAGGCATCTTGTACTTGTGGACACGTTGCTGTCTGCCAGCCAACTATCAATATAAAGACTCTGCTGCTAGTCTTTGTGTACTTTCCCTAAGTACACCACCACTCACTGTGTAAGTAAATCCGTAGTAATAATAATATCACTCTGTATTCACCCAGTCACTCTATAAGCACTAGGTAGTGAGGGGGAATATCACCTATACTCCCTCGCATATATACCAAATAGCTGTAACAAATCTCTGGAAATATTGTTAAACATACATATATATATACATATACTAATGAATGATACGATAAGTGTTGTCTATAAAACGTTAGACGCACAAGCCAAGTACACGGAGACGGTGATCACAAAGAAATAAACCACAGTAACATCTACAAGCTTGTGTAGGGACGACCACAGTGCGCGTAATATATAAACTGACACAGACCACTAGACAGCAGAAATGACGAAAGATCACAATAATAACATATATCCGAAGAAAACAAATGTCATATGTAAATATAATGAAAAGAAAACCAAAAATTTATAACATCAAAATATACACAGATCTTACGCTAGACGCAAAAAAGGCACGGTATATAATCCAGGACCAACACTGCGTCACTGCAGAACCAAACAAACCGACCTTTCGATTTAATTCCCAGAAAATATATGTTGCACCTAAGAAAAATAAATTTTTGCCTTGTCTCCCGACCTTCGTGAAACACACAAAAATCTCCTACTCCTGACAAACACTGGACCAAATACAAGTAATTTCGTAACACCCGACAACAATAAATATGACGATGGGAGCAAACAAAATGTCCAAATGGTTGGCCGACAATAATGTTCTTATTAACCAGTCGCAAAAGTTTTTCGTTCTATTTTAATAGTTTCCCACAATATGCTGAAAATGTCTACGACGCTAGTTACCAAAGCGACTTATTGTTTTGTTGAGTGGTTACTGAATTTCACGTGGTGATCACAAGTTCCAACTGTCGACAAAAGTTGAAGATGATAGTGATTATCCAAAATGTTCTGTCTCGACACAGTCCGTAACGTTATTGTACTTTCCCTGGACGTTTTGACAACAAAGTAATAATCCAAACGTCTTTATACCTTTCGTTGCGGAGATGGTCCGTAGTTGTATCAATTATGTGATAGACTCACGTTTAAAGACAGAGTTCATCCCAAAAAATGACAACAAATGGTCAGCTCTTTAACTCTGTACCGTCAGTTCTTTTTGGCAACTGTATGCATCCTTGTTTGCGGTGATGACACTTCGTTGTAAAAATGTTTGCTCATAACAGAGTTATGATCACAAAGGGATTCACAAAGACGAACATAAAGTCTGGTTTTCGTTCACAAACACCTTGTTTATCCAGTTCTACTCTGGAAAATTTTTAGTAAATTTCCACCGCATCGGCCTTGACCCTGCAGGTCAACCTCCGTCAGTACCTCAGTACTCTATATCACAATAATACGCACTTAATCTGTCTGTAAACTGACCGGAAACTTTTTCCGTTATCCACAAAGACACCTGTCCTGCCCCAACACGGCTGTGGGAGGGGTACGTCACTACCCCCGTCTGTCACCCATCCCGGTGAATCAGCGACTGTCAATTTTCTCTGTTTTACAATTTCTCGTACCTCTCCCCTCCCCGAGAGAGTTTATCGTCGCCTTGCGACCACACAATACGATTGTCTCGACACACACACCTGTCAATATCTTTGAATTTTCAATCCTGTCTTGTCCTACACACACCTAGGACTGACCTCTTCTTGTCGCAAACAACTCGCTGTCCATGCGACTTTTCATCCGTGCTGTTTGTGACTAGTGACTAACCCGTCACCGTAGTCCCCTCTCTCAGTTGATCTGTGATGTGTCTTCATGCGCGCTGACAGTTTTTCCCTGATGTGCCGTCTTACACACACGCGCACGATATTCTCACCACCTTCTGGATTAATCCTGGTTTTCCGTCAACTGTCTGCTAGCTTGGGTGTTCACTTCGTCTGTCTGTGTTAATTACCTGGCGCACACACAAAAGAGTTCACATTAACCTCTTGAAGCCACAAAATCCAAATTGTCAAGGGTTTGTTAGTTTGATGGAACGAAGTCACCAGATAATAACTCCTCTCTCAGCGAAGAGCACACAGATATCTCAATATTGCACGGTGTTCCTTGACCGAATGCAGCTGTCAGCAAATATTTACTAAGCGACGAGCTCCTAGATCTCTCAGAATGACCACAATGTCTATATTGTTCATGACCTGATGAAGCCTCCCAGATAATACAATATTACACAGTTTTCCTTGAATGAACAAGCCTTCCAGATAATACAATATATCCCCGTCGTCCTTGACCGGAGAGCCCTCACATAATATCACGAAGTTCTTGATGATGAGTGCGTGATATGGTCGTTGTCTAGGTAACGATACTCCTAGTGTGTCAATTGAGCTATCTAACTGTCTTACAATATAACTCACCCCCGCAGTGCACATTCACCAGTCATTAAACAAGATTGTGTTGGCGCACATAATCCTTTATTGCAGATAGAACACGGACAAACGGAACATAACTCTATATCCAGAAACAATATAATCCATAGAATATAAATATCCTCCTCACAATTTAACACGCACACATCTCTGTCTTCTCAAGCCTGCTTCATATCAAATCCACAAGACAGGTAATCCAGCTACTATCCACGGCTGGATTTCACACAATACCCCCACACACTGGGTCTAGCCTCCACTAACTATGCAACCCACTCTGGGTTCAGGCCTCCATTAACTATCCAACCCACTCTGGGTTCAGGCCTGCATTCACAACTGGAACAACACAACAACAGATCTGACCGCAGTCAGTCTAAGCTTCCACTTCTTCGACTGCCGATCCGCTCGGCGCCAAAACATCAACTGTCCACAGCAACCCAACTCTCAGTCGGTCCCAGCTTCAACTCCCCTGTCAATGTTTTTCCACTGTCTTTTAACCCTACTGTGTAGCCCCTCCCTGGGCTCCCCACAACATTACACCTCAGCCTAAAAATGTCTCCCCCCCCCCATCCACCCTGGGGGTCTCTACTCACCCTCATCATTATTTCTCATGGCTGGTTGTTTTTCTCGTAGTCTCGCTACTGGGGTCACTCACCTCAATGTTCAGGCATGTGTCACCCATCAATGTGTATATCTGCAAGCATCTCTATCATGTTGACATGTCTTATTCTATCGAAAATATGTATATCTTTATTTACTCCTATAGAACGTTCAGTTACTGCTTTCAGCATGTACACATCATCTACTGTACCGATGCCTTCTACAAACCCACATTGTTTTTCTCCTATTTCGGGTTTTATTTTCTTCCTAACTCTTTGCATGATCATTTTTAGCAAAATCTTCGTATTGTGGCTCATTATGCTAATTGTTATATGTTGAGCTCATCCCAAGGCTCCTGATTTCTTTGGAATTGCAATAAATATATAGAATTACATAAATCATGAGGTATAGCTCTCAGCATCATATATTTTGTTCAGCAGTCTGTTGACATGATCTATTCCACATTCTTCCATATCATTGATATTTCTGTTGTGATTTAGTCTGAACCAGGGGTCTTGCCAGTTTTTATATGATTAAGAACAATCTGAATTTCTTGCCAGTTTTTATATGGTTAAGAACAATCTGCGAGCAAGAGTTACAAGATCTAGTGGAACAAGTAAACAGGCAAAGTGCTAGAATGTGGCTTAGATATTAACATCCAAAAAACAAAAACTGTGGTAATTAGCAGTGAAAAGGAAAGGTCATCAATGAACATCACAGTAAACAGAGGAGATACTAGAACAAGTAACAAGTTCCTCCTATCTTGGACATGTAATAACAGATGATGGCAGAAGTGAAATAGAAATCAAAAAGATAATGGGAATGACCAAAAATGCTTTCAACGGCATGAAATCAGTATTAGTATCTAAAGAGATTAATAATGCAGTAAAATTGAGAATTGCCAAATGCTATGTATATTCAACGCTACGGTATGGCGCGAAAGCCTAGACATTGAACAAGCAACTAGATGTGGATATACAGACGAATGTGTCGTACTTAATAGAAACAGAAGCAATCAAATGCAGAGGTTCTAGACAAACTGGGAATGAAGACAGAGAGAGGGAGAGTTGATGAAAGAAATAAAGAGGAAGCAAGTTAAATATTTCGGCCACGTTAAAAGACATTATACTCTTATAAAAACCATACTGGAGGGCAAGCGAGCAAATAGGTAGACAACGATTCAAGTGGGACGATAACATCAAGAGATGGATGAACATCAGCCTAGCCGAATGTACAGTCAAGGCGAGAGACAGACAGTGTTGGAGATTCATTGCAGTCAACCTTCATTGTGGAAACGGCACCTGATTGATTGAACGGTATCACTGAATCTGTTATACTCCAAGCATTCTCATTCACTTTTACTTTCTAAAAATGGTACATCTTGTATGTACCTGTAAAATACATTAAACATGATTGATTGATTGATCTAGGAACCGACATCACAGCATTCGGGGCATTCCCATAGGCGCTAGGACCCTATCCTCAGCAGCCAGCGAAGAGTTCCAACACCATTAGCACCAGTAGCAATCTGATTATATGTCCGCCTCGCCTTTCCTCTGAGCGTCGAGCGTCGGCCAAATCCCCTCGTCACCCCTCGCTGTCTCATTCTTGCCAGACCACGATGATCCATTTGCTCCTCCGAGGTGTACACGTGCTCCCACAAGATCAACCCCTATAGTGGAAATGGAGAAAATAGGCAGGATACAAGCATTGAGAGAGCGCAGAGATGCGAAAACGCTAATACAAGCAGAAAAGTTCTTCAGCTTGCCAGGCCACCCTATGAAGAACAGATTTGCAAACTTAGCTATGGGGTGGTTGAAAAGAAGCAGTTTTATCCACCAGGTCAAACGACCCTGCAGAGAAACCACCAGAGCGAACTCCGTGGAAAGATGAACATAGACTATCACTACACATCCAGACAAAAGTTAGAGGAAGATTTGACAAGGAAGAACAGAACAGTATACAGCGAAGAACAGCCACTCTCAGCTTCCTTGATGAAGAATATCCACAGGACCTCTGGATCCGAGTCTACACAGATGAGTCAGCACAAAATGCTGTTCGAAATGGATGAGCGGGAGTGTACATAGAAAACCCAAATAATACTAGGGACACAGCTAGAGTACCAACAGGAAAATACTGCCATAACTATGATGCTGAAATTCAGGCAATCAAGATAGCAACAGAGAAATTACTAAATACCAGCAATGGTACACAACCTGTGGTGCTATTGACAGATGCAAAATCAGTACTCGAGGCGCTCCTGTCTGGGAAATTGCCAGTTCTAAGGACACTAGTTTCTGAACTTAGCAGTCAGCATAAAGTCACCATACAGTGGATACCATCCCACTGTGGAGTCCCCGGAAACGACAGAGCTGATCAAATGGCTAAGGAAGGAGCAAAAGAAGAACAGACTGATGTACCCATTACATACCACCAAAAGAAAAGACATATCAAATCTGTCAGAAAGCCACCAAAACGTGCTCAAGATGACTACCACATTATGGACAGACCAGAACAAGTCATTATTCTGCGCCCCAGAACAGGACACAATATATTACGTAACCACATGTATACAAAAATTGAAGATTGGTGAATCAGCCATGTGCACATGTGGATTGGAGTCGCAGACAGCAGAGCACATACTCCAAGACTGCCCAAAATACAACATATCTAGGCAACCCTTTTGGCCTAGAGAGACAACAGTGGAAGATAAACTCTATGGACCGCTGAGTGAACTAAAAAAATATACAGTTACATTCATACAAGAGACAACATTGCTGTTATAGACATATTTCAAGCGAATGAAAGAAGAACTCTATGTTACTAATGCCAAACTTGGACAATGACAGAAAAAGAGAAAAGAAAAATCACAAAAACAGAAATGAGATTCCTGAGAAGAATACTCAATGTATCAAGAAGTGATAAGATCAGAAATGAAGAAATCAGGACTAAAGTGTGGGTTATAGTTGCACTAGATTTTATTAGAAGGCAGCAAGTCAAATGGTTTTGCCATGCAAGTAGGTTACCAACTAACTGTGTACCACAACAAGCAATGATGTGCAGACCAGAGGGAAGCAGAGAAAGAGGCCGACCACGTAAACGATGGACGCAATGAATAACATAGTCCATGGGAATATCGATACATGAAGCCCATAAGCGGGCACTCTCCGTCTGTTTATACTTACCCTACTAATGGGGAGACTCCGTGGCGAAGTGGTCAAGCCATTTGACTCGGGCTCCGAAGGTTGTGGGTTCGATTCCGGGACGCGTCCTTCGCTTCACGAGTGAAATTTTTCGGAGACTCCCGTGGGTCGTCACTAGAGCTACGGATTTCGTGCTTTGTGCGACACTTTCCGCGCTGCGGAAATAGACCGAGCCATATGGGATAAACCCCGGTGCAATGAAGTCGACCCTGTCGACTTTTAAGCGGCGACTTTTGTTTATACTTCACCTCGACGCCACAAGGTACAAGAGGAACATGATGAGATGAGATGAGAAAGAAGAAGATTATCATTAATGCGTTTGAATATTCCGCAACAGAAAATCTTTAATCCAGATCTACATGTGGTCTTGAAGTCCAGCTCTCTCTCTCTCTCTCTCTCTCTCTCTCTCTCTCTCTCTCTCTCTCTCTCTCTCTCTCTCTCTCTTTCTCTCTCTCTTTATCTCTCTCTATCTCTCAGCTCTCTCTCTCTCTCTTTATCTCTCTCTCTATCTTTCAGCTCTCTCTCTCTTTCTCTCTCTCTTTATCTCTCTCTATCTCTCAGCTCTCTCTCTCTCTTTATCTCTCTCTCTATCTCTCAACTCTCTCTCTCTCTCTCTCTCTCTCTCTCTCTCTCTCTCTCTCTCTCTCTCTCTGTGGTGCCATTTTGACGCTTTTCGCACCAAATTTGGTGCTTTTTACATTCATGTGGTGACAAAATGTTGCATTTGACGCGACCGCGCGAATTTAGTGCTTCACATTTTTTTTTTTTTTTTGGGGTGCTTTTTTGGGGTGGGTAAAAATTACATTCAGTATCATTTTGGGAACACTAAAAAGCCGAATTTGAACTGAAGTGAGGGAGTAAAACAGCCTTAGTACGTTACCGCGCAATATTCAACTAATTTAACTCCTTTTAATACAGTTTGTATTTACTTACTTAGATTTGTTGAAGTGAAGACTGCAACGCGCAGGCAATATTCAATGCGTTAAAAAATTGTTTAAATAAGAATGAACTTGAGTTGCAAAGATTAGTTGCACTCGGCACTGACAATGCATCTGTCACGACAGGTGTACACAATGGAGTATATACAAAATGAAAATCCGAAGTTCCTCATCTTGTACTAGTTATGTGTGTATGTCATCCCCTTCAGCTGGCAGTGTCACAGGCTGCAGCTGCTTGTCTGCCCAGGAACAGAGTTCATGATTAGAGAAACATATAACTGGTTTTCTCACTCAAGTCTTCGTCAAGGAAAGTACAGGGAGTTTTTTGCTTCAAGAAATGATGGAAAGTTGTTAATTTAAGCCAGGCACGATGGATGTCCATTCAATCTTCCATTGTCAGAATATTGCAGCAATGGGTCGAGCTCAGAACTAATTTTTATATAGCAGGACTCAACGAGCGCTGTTATACAGCATAACTTCTATATTCTATGTTTAGCGACATGAAAAACTGTGTATTTCTCATATTTCGCAAGCACATTCTTGGAGAAGTGTGAATAAGAAATGGGAAGCAGATATACAGGATCCAAAGAAACTACTCAGCGATCTTGTCCAACTCACTGATTCTATCAGTTCAAAGACTGTTATTCCTGTGGAAAAAAATAAGAGAAGATGATGCTATTCAAGATTATTCAGACCCTAATCCCAATCTAGGTTATGAGTTTGAGAAAGAAATAGCAGGCTACAAGTTTCCTGATGAGAAATAAATTCGTAAAAAGTGCATAGTGTTTAATAGAGAGCTGTTGACACAGCTGTGTTTACGTTTGCCGAGTATTGCAGTCCATGTCATGTCTTAGTGGAAGTGAATGTCTACAGCCAATGAAGCCCTGTATATTGGATCTTGCTAAAATGTTTGTAGAAGATGCAGCTACTCTCACCCGTATCGATGTCCAGTGGAGAAAACTTCATCATATGCAGTGGACACAGACCTCTGACATACTTGAACTGTGGGCAGAAATAGCCTCATACAGGGATGCCACCGGTGAGAATCCTTTCCAAGATCTTACAGATTTAGCTTTAACTGTGCTCATTTTACCTCATTCTAATGTGGACGTGGAGCGTATTTTCAGTCAGATGGGAGCTATAAAATCAAAATTGCCGAACAGACTGAGCATCAAGTGTTTGACAGCTGTTTTGACTATTAGATATGGAATGAAAAGATATGGCAAATGCTGTCATGATTATAAACTACCTAAGGATATTCTACGAAAAATTGGATCGCAGGTGGCATATACACGTTTCTATCATCATCATCATCATCATCATCATCATCATCATCATCATCATCATCATCATCATCGCAGGAGCAAGCACAGCAGGAAATAGCTACAGAAACTGAAGAGGAGTTGTCTGACTGGGATTAAGCAGATCTGGAATAAACTGTCATTTACTGCCAATATGGGACCTTGCTGTGTATGGCAGAGGGGTCTTTGAACCTGAGGAATTAAGGCTGCCTGGTTAGTGCCGTCGGCGCGAACTGTGTAGGTTAGGATTTTCTTTTTGCCCCCGACAGGAAAAAAAAATCCCACACCTTACCGAGGGATCGAACAGGGTCTCCCGAAGGAGAGTACGGCTTCCTAGCCACTCGGCCAATTCTAATATTCAGTGATAACAATAAATTATAACGTGCTACTTTATAACATTTTGAATGAATACCGCCAGTGCTTTTCCAAAAAAATATTATTGCAATTTAGTGCTTTTTTGGCTCGAGAGTAGTTCCGATTGAGATTTGGGGGATCTGGAATAAACTTCATTGTAATATGAAGTGATAATAATAAATTATAATGTGCTACCTTGTTACATTTGTAATAAAAACCGCTGATGCTTTTTTTGGTGTTTTCCAAAAAAGTTTGGTGCTTTTTGGGGTCGATTTTGGTGCTTTTTCATCAAAAGGAGATGGCAACACTGCTCTCCTCTCTCCATCGGAGGCGATAATAAAGGATGTTTGGCCATTCACAGGCCTGACAAAAATTTCCTAAGGTTATTTCTGCAAATTATTTGTTGTTGCATATCCATTACGGTACGTTGCAGTCAACACCAGCATTATTCAGCTGCTGCTGATGTACTAGGCAAGTGTTAAGTCAATAGTTTACCATTGCTTTCTGAACGGCCAACTCCCATACCAGCACGTTATAACACAACGCGACACGGTCTGCTGCACAAATCGGTCGCCTGGTACCCGGCTCACAAACAGTGTTCGCAAGCCTTTTTTTTTTGTTAAACGTTTATTTCATACAAAGCAATGTACAAGGTGTAATGTGTGTTTCTTTGTTTGTGTATATTACAGAGCGTTGCCGTTTGTTAGTGTTATGTGTCACACGCGTTAATCAAAACAAATACATGCATATACAGTTATGATAATATGACATTTATGGCATAGTGCATGTAAACACACATTCCTTGTTTAATTTCCATCTCCACAAGTGGAATGCATGTTACACCTGTCCATCTCTCTCTCTCTCTCTCTCTCTCTCTCTCTCTCTCTCTCTCTCTCTCTCTCTCTCTCTCTCTCTCTCTCTCTCTCTCTCTCTCTCTCTCTCTCTCTCTCTCTCTCTCTCTCACACACACACACACACACACATACACACATTCTGTCTTGATCTATCTGTTGCTTTCTGTAGATGATAGTACATGGATTTCCGTGATCCGGGCAATAACCTTTACATTCTCATTCTATTTAAATTGTGGGGGGGGGGGGGGGGATTTCCATGTGCATATATTAATATAAATACCTGTATATCAACACAAAGCAATAATTATATTTACATAAATACCTACACGAATTACCCATACTTGGCTACCCATATACAAATACCATACATGTTGGCCTTTGGTATTCTACAACTATGTATTCGTGCTGGGAAATGGTGTTGAATTTAGGCAAAGGGCAAACCGCTGAACGCAAAAATGCCTAGTGACCACCAGCCACTAGACATACCAGGCCGGTGGCCGGTCTTACAAAGGACACGCAGCCAGTTTTCTACAAAGCCTTGTTTCCCTAGGCCAGAGGAGCTGCTGCGTACTATCTGCGCTCTCCAATGCTTGTTACCACCTAGTGAGAAGTGTTCCAAAGTATTTATAAAATAAGCCACACACAGGGCTCTCGTCGCGAGGCGCACACACGTTTTAAAATCTCCACAGCAGGGACTGGTCTGGGACACTCCCGTTCAAACTGCACTATTGTCTGTCAAGACGATCGGGTGTCAGTATTATATGATAAACATCTAAGATAAGCCTGTATATTCAAATTCTATATTCCGCAACTTAAATTTTTTTTTCTTACCTTCCCATCGTTCTGTCTAGGTTGGGCCAATAGACTCAGTAACAAAGTAGGGACATTTATTCAGTTATTTGGCCCTTTGTTCCCCAATGATTGGGCTTAGTGGTACACATTTGGAGTATAGAAATATCCGTGAGAGTGTGTGTTTATGTATCCTTTTATGTTATGTAGTGTGAACTTGATGGGAGTGGCGCTTGCTTAATCTGGGAATAGCTGGTTGATTTTCTGTTGAAAAATCTCTGATAGTGTGTGTGACTGTATTGTGTGGTGGTTGTGGGTGGCCGAGTTTCGACTCGACCATATTATGTTTCTATACTCTGCTAGTGCTACGAGAAGTTTAGTGTGTTTGTATTTTGTGGTTGAAGGTATTGTATTTAAGAATATAGCTTTGTGTGCGTCAGTTTTCTTGTTTGTGTGTGTTTCTATTAACTGTTGTAGTGCAGTCTTAGTGGCTGTGATTGTTGAGCATTCATAGAAGAGATAGTCCTATGTTTCCTGATTATTGTGTCTACATAATTTGCATGGGACTATTTGCTTGGATGTCTGTGCTGCTCTCTATGTTGTCGGGGTCATATTATAAATTAGCCTGTATGTTACTTCTTTGGATTTCGATGTGATATGTTTGTTGTGTAAGTTAGTGAAGGTGCAGCTATAGTCTTTCATATAATATTTGTATCCTCTTTTTGATTCTCAGATGTAGTGGTGGGGCTTGTTGTTTCACTAAATATTTGTATATCTGCTTGGTTGTCTGTTGTATTAAATGTTCATTGCCTTGAATTGCTTGCATACATGTTCTGTAGAAGTGCGGAGTGTGCCGTAATAGCGCGGTGTTGTTTTGTCTATTTCCTTAAGTCTATGTAATCTAATTGCAATATAGTATAATGCTAGCGAGTGTTGATCTGGATGATTGATGATGCGTCCTATGTGGTTGATTCTTAATGCTTGTATTTTTGTGTTTAGGTCCTGTAAAGCTACTCCCCCCTTGTTCTTATCTTGTATTGTGCTTTATACTGTGGATTGTGTTGCTGAAGATGAATTGTCTGATGTGTTTGTTTATGTCTGTGATTGTTTGTTTTGGGGGGTCTAACACTGTGGCTAAATATATTATTTTAGGAATGATGAAGGTGTTTACAATTGTGCTTCTTACAAAAATTGTTGATGTCTTGTATTTGAACCTATGTAGCATGTCTATAATTTGTTTTGTCAGTGATTGCCATGTTTCTGTATGTGTTTTTCTGGGATTGGATGGAAATGTGATCCCATAAATTTTCATGTTATCTGAGACTGTTAGATCCAGGGGGAAATCTGCTTTATTCTTCCACTTCCCCAGACCCATTATTTTAGACTTCTGTATGTTTATTTTGGCCCCACTTCCTTCACCAAACTGTCTCAAGGTGTGAAGTATGTTCGTTATGGAAGTGTTTGTTGTAGGGAAGAAAGCGGTGTCATCTGCATAAGCAATTAATTTCCGCTCCCCAGACCCTTGTATAAATGTACCTTTAATGTTAGTGTCCTGTCTAATTGCTTCTAAGAGTGGTTCTAGTGTGAGTACATATAGGACTGGTGATAGTGGACACCCTTGTCTGACAGATCTAGTGATTCTGAAACTGCCAGTGAGTGAATGATTCACCAGTACCTTATTTTCAGGATTTTTGTACAATATTTCTATCCACTGTCTATAGTATTGTCCTATGTTACAGTGTGCTAGTGTTTTGTGTAAGTATGAGTGTGAAATTCTGTCAAAGGCCTTCTCCTGGTCTAAAGATAAAAGGGAGGATTGACAGTCTTTCTGGTGGGTGTATGTAATGAAATCTCTAATGAAATGTGTATGTTGGTGTATGTTTCTGTGTTGAACACTGCACTGTTGGTCTGGGTGGATGTGTGATGGCATGAAGTTTTTAAAATTTGTTTGCAAGTGATTTTGCTAGAATTTTGTAGTCTGTGTTTAATAATGAGATGGGTCTATAGTTTTTCAGCTGTGTTTTGTCTGTGTTGTCTTTAGGTATGAGTGTTATATATGACATGTTGCAAGTGTTTGGGAGTTCTTGTTTGTGAAAAGCTTCTTGGTAGACTTTTAGAAGGAAATTGCCTAGGATAGGAAAGAAGTGTTGGTAGAATTCTACTGTGAGTCCATCTGGTCCTGGTGTTTTGTCTTTTTGCATTTGATTGAGTGCATGTGTTATGTCTGCTAATGTAAGCTCTGTGTCTAGTGTGTCCTTATCTGTGTCTGACAGTTTCTTTGTGTATTGTAAGAACCTATTTTGTGTTTGTGTGTTGGCGGGTTCTGCTGTATATAGGTCAGTGTAGTACTGTTGGAATGTTTCTAGTATATGTATTGCCTCTGTTTGTGTGTTTCCTTGCATGTCTGTTATTGCTCCTATTTGTCTGTTACGTTGAACGTTTTGTTCTAATGCAAGGTGTTGTTTACTGGGACTTTCTTCTGATATGTTAGTAAGTTTAGTTCGAAGGAGTGCACCACGGAATGTGTGTTGCTGGTGTTGTTCTAATTGTGATTCTAGTGTGTGTAGGTGTAGTGCATTCCTGTCAGTCTGTTTTGTGAGTTGTATTGCTGTCTGTATGATATGTTCTTGTTGTTGTCTGTCTTTATGTATGATGGATGCTAAATGTTGTGTTCTATAACGTATTGTATTCTTTAGTAAATCCCAAATTTGTGTTATGTTGTCGGTGGGTGTACTATTAGTGTATGTTAGAATAAGGTGTGTCATGTGTTGTACATAACCTGTGTTTTGGAGTAATGTGTTATTGAACTTCCAATGTGTGTTCTTTTTGATGGCCTTGTATTTGTAGTGTCTGTAGTGATGTGTGCTAGTACTGCTTTGTGATCTGTATATTGTAATGTTTCTTGTAGATGTTTTGTGTGTATTATGTGGTGTGTTGAAGGTGTGTATATTCTATCTAGTCTGAGCTGATCTATTGTAAGGCCCTATTTTGTGTGTTGTTGCAATGTTATTAGGATGTTTGTATCTGAAAGCGTCTGTTAAATTGTGTGTGTCTAAGGTATTTTTTTAGTATATCCAGTTGATGTATTCCATTTCTGTCAATTCTCCTTAATTGTGTCTTGATTCCTGCTTTGCCTCCCCCTACGATATCCAAATCTGAGAGTACAAAATTGAAATCCCCTGCAAGGATAACATTTTGCCCTCTGTATGTTTGTATAAGTAAGGTGTCTTATTCTTGGTAAAAATTTGGTTGATGATTGTAATTAGGTGGTGCATGTATGTTCACTATGGTGTATGCATGTACAGTATTTTTAACCTGTATTATGGAGATTCGTCCCTGGTTATCCGTGTGTGTGTTAATTATATCTTGCCTGTCTGATGTCTGCAGAATAGCTGTCCCTGACCCAATTTTGTGTTTGCCTAAACTAAAGCATGAATGTTTGAGGCCTAGCTGTGTGGTGATATGTTGTGCGAATGTTTTTGAACATATGTTTGTTTCTTGTAGTAGTATAAAGTCTGGTTTGTGTTTGTTTATTAGTGTGATAATGTGTTATAATTTTGTACGTATGCCATAATATCTATTATTTATGCTGTCTACAACTGTCGCAGATTTCTACAAAAAATTTTATCAAAGATTAATATAAATATTACAATTATTTAAATCATAAAAAACATTTTTTCTGCTTTTAGTTATTTCCCTTGACCTATCTAGTATGTAACTCTGTATTTATTGCAATCCCAAAGAAATCAGGTGGTGTGTGTGGAATGTGATCAACATAGAACAATTAGTATAATGAGTCACATCACAAAGATTTTGCTACGAATTATCATGCAAAGAGTGAGGAAGAAAATACAACCTGAAATAGGGGAAGAACAATGTGGGTTTGTAGAAGGAAAGGGTACAGTCAATGCTGTGTATATGCTGCAAACAGTTATTGAACGTGCTGTAGAAGTAAACAAGGATATACATCTTTGCTTTATTGACTACACAAAGGCTTTTCATAGAGTTAGACATGTCAACATGGTAGATATGCTTGCAGATCTACAAATTGATGGGAAAGACATTAGGCTTATAAAAAACATATATTGGAAACAACAAGCTGCCACAAGGATTGATAATGAAGTGGGACAATATCAACTTATTAAGAGAGGTGTTAGGCAGGGATGTGCAATGTCTCCAGATCATTTTTCCCTAAACAGTGAAAACATTTTCAGAAATGTAGAAGATATAAATGGAATCAGCATTGGAGGACGAAACATCAATAACATTAGATATGCCGATGATACAGTATTGATTGCGGACAATGCACAAGATCTACAACAATTAGTAGACGCGGTTGTTGTACACAGTGAGCAGCTGAGTTGGGAATTAAATTGTAAGAAGACACAGGTAATGGTCGTCACTAGGAAGAACGAAGTATCACAATGTAATATACAAGTAAATGGGAATATTCTTCAACAAGTGAATCAGTACAATTATCTCGGAACAGTCATAACATCTGATGGCAGATGCCTTGAAGAGATTAGAACAAGAATCGCCATGGCGAAAGTAGCCTTTAGCAAGATGAAAAACATTCTGACCAATAAAAAGATGTCAATTGAAACGAGAAAAAGAGTGTTGAGGGGATACATAGAGCCTGTTCTTTTGTATGGAATGTGAAACTTGGACAATGTGCAGTCAAGCTGAAAAACATCTGATGGCTGCAGAAATGTGGTTTCTGATGAAAATGCAAAGAATACCATGGACAGACAGAAAAACCAATGACCAAGTACTACGGGAGACAATGAACGAAGCTCACTGTTCCCCAATGGGCCAGAGCCGCTCCAACAGGTCTCCGGGTCCCTGTGTGTCATTCGGGTGACTGCTTCTGCTGTTGGCCCTGGCAAGATCAAATGCAGATACTACACATTGATCTTAGTGAAAAGGCCTACAGGGGATTCATTCATTCATTCAGTAGCATGTCCTTTGCAGAACCTCGCTCCCATAACAACCTTCCGGAAGAACCAGAACCCACAAGCAAATGCTTCTAGTGCTATAGTGTGAGTTATTTCTCTTGTAACATTGAATAGATTTGATATATTGTCTGATCTAGACATCCTATTTCAAGGTGTGGATGATCATTGCGAAATGTTGTAGAGTTCAATCAGTTTGGCTGCAGAAAAAGAAAAAAAAAACTATTCCAAAATTAGAGAAAGTGGGTCGCAAGAAATGAACGACTGAAGAAATTTTACAACTAATTGAAACAAGAAGATTCAACAAAAATAACCCTGACAAATACTTGTATGAAGAAATTCACAGACAAGTCAGAACATTATGTAAGGAGGCAAAAGAAGCATGGCTTGAGAAAAATTGCAAAGAAATTGAAAAAAACACAACAGTAAAAATACTAAATTAATAGTAAAATTAAATTAATGCTCAAAATATTGCAGGAGCTTACTAATAAAAGAACACGTACATCCACAGGCTGTCTAAAAACAAAAGATGGCAAAATCGTAATAGAAAAAAGGTCAGATTTTACATGTATGGTCAGATTATGTGAAACACCTTTATGATGGTGACAGAGATGAACACTGTGACATTAGAATTAATAATGAAAGACTATCAATTTTAAAGATGGAGGTTCTGAATGTTCTTAACCATATGAAAACTGGCAAAGATCCCGGTTCAAATAACATCACAACAGAAATGATTAATGCTTTAAACGAATATGGAATAGATCAAGTCACCAAACTGCTGAACACAATATATGATATTGGAGATATACCCCATGAACTATGTAATTCTATATTTATTGCAATCCCAAAGAAATCAGGAACCTTGGAATGTGATCAACATAGAACAATTGGTATAATGAGTCACATCACGAAAATTTTGCTACGAATTATCATGCAAAGAGGTAGGAGGAAAATACAACCTGAAATAGGAGAAGAACAATGTGGGTTTGTAGACGGCAAGGGTACAATAAATGCTTTGTATATACTGCGAACAGTAATTGAAAGCTTTATAGAAGTAAACACAGATCTAAATCTTTGCTTTATTGACTACACAAAGGCTTTTGATGCAGTAAGACATGCCAACATGGTAGAGATGCTTTTGTAGATCTACAAATTGATAGGAAAGACCTTAGACTTTTAAAAAAAAAACATATATTGGAAACAACAAGCTGCCATAAACATTGATAATGAAGTAGGTCAATATCAGCCTGTTTAGAAGAGGTGTGAGAAAGGGATGTATGTCTCCAGATCTTTTTCCCCTATACAGTGAAAATATTCTCAGAAATGTAGAAGATATAAATTAAATCATCAATGGGGGACGAAACACCACTATTAATAGATATGTAGATGATACAGTCTTGATTGCAGAAAATGAACAGGATCTGCAACAATTAGTAGATGCGGTTGTTGCACACAGTGAACAACTATTGTTAGAATTGAATTGTAAGAAGACACAGATTATGGTCGTCTATGGGAAGAACGACAATGTTTTGTTTGTCCATCAAGAATGATGATGACCATTCATTTCATCCAGTGGGGTGGAAAGTATGGAACCGTGAGTTCTAAGATGGCTGATAAGGCCTATTTTGGCTCGAAATGTTCTTTGACAATGTGGGCAAAGAATGCTTGGCGTTCCAGGAGGAGGAACTCCTGCAGTGATTTTTCTGTCCTGCCCTTTCTTCACAGCTCTTGCAGTCCTGGTTGCTTCACAAGTGACTGCACCTTTATGTCATGATGTACGCCACGAATTACGGTCTTTGGCAGCAGTCGCCCAGGTGTCAAGATGAATTCCAAAAGCTTAGAGAACTTAAAGCGTTTCCTCTGGCCGCCTTGGGAGCGTTTACCACAACGCAGCTCACCGTAAAAAATTTTTTTAGGGAGCCTGTGATCTGGCATACGAGTTAAGTGACCAGCCCAGCGAATCTGATTTTCATTAGTAGAGTGTGGATACTGGGCATGGACGCTCTTTCTAGAACTTCAGTGTCTGGGATCTTGTCTTGCCATTTAATCTTCAATAGCTTCCTAAGGCAGACTGTGTGGAAGTGGTTTAATTTCCTAGCGTGTCGCTGATAAACAGTCCAGGTTTCACAAGCATATAGCAGTGTGGATAATACAACTGCTTTAGTAGACTTTCAGCTTTGTTTGCAGGCTTATTCCATTTCTGTCCCATACATTCTTGTACAGTCTGCCAAAGGCCGCGCTGGCCTTGGAGATTCTTGCATTCACTTCAGTCATCAATTGTGGCAGCTTGTGACACAGTGCTGCCAAGATAGGTGAATTTGTCCACAACACTTAGTCTATGACCATTCACCTTGATATTCGGCACGGTGTGATTATTCCCTGGAGCTGGCTGGTACATAACTACAGTCTTCTCCAAGTTGATATTGAGCCCAAAGTTGGCACAGGCATATGAGAAAGCTGAAACATTGTGTTGCATGTCTGCCTCTGAGTTGGCGTATAGAGCGCAATCATCAGCAAACAGCAGTTCTCTGACGGTGTCGCTGTTAGTTTTGGTTTTGGCTTTCAGCCTTCTGAGATTGAACAACTTTCCATCCATGCGGTAGTTGATGTCTATTCCAATGTCATTGTTCTCGAAGGCATTCGTCAGCATAGCTGAAAACATGAGGCTGAACAGTGTTGGTGCCAGGACACATCCTTGCTTCACTCCATTGGTGACAGGAAAGGGCTCAGACAGTTCACCATTTTCCTGTACTCTTGCCTGCATACCATCATGAAATAGCCGCACTATTTGGACAAACTTTTGTGGACAGCCATATTTCGCCATAATCTTCCACAGTCCTTCTCTGCTGACTGTATCAAAAGCCTTGGTAAGGTCAATGAAAGTGGAGAACATTTTAGAGTTCTGTTCCTGACATTTCTCTTGCAGCTGCCTTGCAGCGAAAATCATGTCAACAGTTCCTCGTTCTTTTCTGAAGCCACATTGACTCTCTGGAAGAAGACCTTCATCGAGATGGGCCGTGAGGCGATTGAGAAGAATTCTGGCGAGTATCTTCCCTGCGGTTGAGAGCAAGGAGAATGCCTCGGTGGTTATCACAGTATTGGCGGTTTCCTTTACGTTTGTAAAGGTGGACTATTGACGTGTCCTTGAAATTTTGTGGCATGGTCTCGGTCAACCATATGTGTGTAAAGACTTGGTGAAGTTGCTCTATTAGAACCGGTCGACCTGCATTGTATATCTCTGCCGGGATGGAGTCAGGATCATGTGCCTTACCACTGGAAAGTTGCTGGATGGCTTTGTTTACTGCCACTATGGTTGGCAGGTCAATAAGTGTATCATTAATGGGAACTTGAGGAACGCAGTTGATGATTTCATTATCGAAGAAGGAAGTTGCATTTAAGATGTTGTTGATATGCTTTGTCCAGCGTTAATATAATATACAAGTAAATGGGAATATTCTTCAACAAGTGAATCGGTACAATTATCTCGGAACAGTCATAACATCTGATGGGAGGTGCCTTGAAGAGATTTGAAAAAGAATTGCCATGGCGAAAGTATAACACAGGAAATAAATTGGGGAACCTGTTGAGGCCGCAGAGACAGTTACATAAATAAACATTGGCGCTCACAGAAGGAGAAGAAGGAAGTAGAGACTAGAGGACGCACTAGACAAAATAAAATTTAAAAGCTATAGTTATTGACCGGGATTCGAACCTGTCAAGTCCAAATGACGGCAGTGCCATGCTGCAAGAACAAGTGTACTTCGACGCAAGACCAACTAGACACTCAAAATAAACAAGTCTCTTCATTAGTCATGTCTATCATACACATGAACCTACACCTATGGAATACGGACAGAATTCGTATAAAACCATATAGGTGGCACCATAGGTCTCATAGTTTATATTAAACCAGAATAGATCATATAACGTGTGTATATGTGGTGTGTGTGTGTGTTTGTGTGTGTGTGTGTGTGTGCGTGTATGTATATATATATATATATATATATATATATATATATATATATATATATATATATATATATATATATATATATATATATATATATATTCATTCATTCATTATGTGCCATGCCGATAAGCGAGGGCGGTCATATTCTGCCATCTCACTCGATCACCAGAGTCATGGATCAGCTCCGTGTTTCTGTCTCGACCATGCCGTGTGGCCAAGCCATCCAGATTGTATGTTCAGTTCTTGCACCAGAATGAAAAAAACGGCACATTCCTGATAAAAACAGTTCTTCACGTCAGATTTAATATATGTAAACAAAATAAATATCTATTGTGGTGGACACAGCAATATCATTGGACACACCAACGAGTTGCTATGACATGGTGATACATTAATTCAAGAAGTATGCATAGTAAGGTGGAGAGAGGAATGTTTCGTGTGGAATGGCTCACCTCGCTTCAGAGGCCACAGATTGTTAGAATTGTGTGGATGTTTTGCCCTGGCCAGTCGGGGGTGCGGTCAATGAACAGACTGATAGGCGGGCAGGGAAGGCACCTCTTGGTGGTAGATTTCCTATGTACGAGGGACAGCGCCTATGGAACCAGGTGGAGAAAGCAGGGGACTAGATAGAGAACCTGTATGTGGAAAGGATGATATGGCGGGGGGGGGGGGGGGGAATCGGCAGGGGTTCTGGAAGAATCTCAAAACTGAGAAGGACGACCAGTAGAGCTTTCAATCAGATATCGATGGGAACGACTCTTCTCTTGTTGTTGAACGAGGGGATGAAGCGCTTATGGGAATATTCTAATTGCAGTGATGTCGGTTCTTAGCTCCACTCAACTCAGCTCAAGTGGTGAAGTATTATAGAAACGAACCATGCATCGATAATTAAATGTGTGATACAGGAAACCCAGTTGCCCAGTTGTTGTTACAGTATCACATGTTGTAATCTCAGTAAACATTCAAACTGGCCACACATTTTACAACGCTACAATTTACAATCGTTACAAATAATTCAATTTAAGATGATACTTACAATGGAAAAAAAAATGGATTTTCACAATCGGTACCTTATCATTATCTCATTATCTAATTATTTACAAAAATGATTAATCACTCAAGTCACGCAAGTGTGGGATGATCGCAGGCCTCAACATATATGGCATTTGCTTGAGGGCGCTCGCGAGAATGTCTGAGTGTGTGTGTGTGTTTGTGTGTGCGTGTGGGTGTGAGAGAGAGAGAGAGAGAGAGAGAGAGAGAGAGAGAGAGGAGAGAGGAGAGAGAGAGAGAGAGAGAGAGAGAGAGAGAGAGAGAGAGAGAGAGAGAGAGAGATTACACCTAACGATTGTTTTTTTTTTTAATTATTAGGAAAGCAAACATTGAGATTTTATTGTGAGTGAGTGAACATGCCATGCGATGTCGCTGGATGTGTAAACATACAACTGTTTACTGATATGACAAAGAAAAATCACAATTTAATGATTTGTTGACTGAGAAGTGATAACTGAGTGATGCGTAAATTAATCACGGCGTGTCTTCAAGAATCTCTTGGTCACTTTGTCTTTTTCTATAACACAAAAAACAGCACTCCAACAAGACAGACCATCACGATCAAACGCATTCGTCAAGGTCTGGGAGATGGTCTCCTGTTAACAGGTCATCCGTTCAAGATTAGGTCCCCACAAAGATTCACGCAAGCCACACATCTGCTCCGAGCAATTTCAACTGACAACAAAATCATTAGTCTCCAATGGGGCATACAATCAAATCCACGGAGGATAAGGCTCAGATGTCCCGGGGTCCAATAGTGATAGTTTATTTATTTATTTATTTATTTATTTATTTATTTATTTATTTATTTATTTATTTATTTTATAAGCGCTAGCACTTCCCCCAGCGGATAGAGCGACACTCTGAGTCTCCAGCGTCCCCCTGTTTTTATTGTGGGCCATTAGTCTCACTATGAGCCTTTGCCCACAGAGGTCCACCAGGCCAACAGCTACTGTGAGGAGTTGTGAAGTTTGATGATTATCTTAGCCAAAAGGCAGAGACAGTTTATAGCTGTAGTTCTCAATCGGTGGTGAATTCTCCCCCTCTGGGGGGAATTTTAGGGTTTCTATGGGGGAATTAAGATTATTTCAAGATCGTGTTAATACAAGAACCGATTACTTGATATTGTTTTTCTCTCCATATTTTACGGTTCTGTATTTCTCGCCCTTCTGAAATTCGTTTTTATAACGTCCTCTAACAAGTACTGGAGAGTTTTGGTCATAGACCATAACTTTAGGAAGGGAAAATCCCAACTGCACCTCCCCGTGGTAGAGGATGGAAACACTCCACGGTGTGGCTAACACAGCTCTGGGGACCGAGTATCCACCTGAATAAGTGGACAACTCTGCAGCTGAGCAGAGCAGGGCACTCACTTGTCCCTACAGTCGGAAATGGCTGTTAAAGGTAGAGGTAAAAGACTACCATGTGAATGTGGAAGGCAAGGGGAAACCACCATATTATCTTCCCAAGACTTCATGGCAAAACACATATCAGAGTTAGTGAACTACGTTAATGGCTGTCTTAGGACATCCTCGTCCGGTAGGGACAGTCATGAGCCACAGGTGACACCAGACCGTCATCCAGCTACTGATAGCAAAATCATAAATAAAATAAATAAATTTAGAGTAGGAACATGGAATGTTAGGACATTAAATGAGCTAGGAAAGTTGAACAATGTTCTAAGAGAAATGGATAGCATGAATATGAATATACTAGGCGTTAGTGAGATGAGATGGAAGGGATCGGGCAAAATTATAGCTGACAACCACACAATAATTTATTCTGGAGGGGATACACATGAAAAAGGTGTAGGAATAATACTTGACGAAGAAACAGCCAAGTCACTTAATGGATACTGGCGTATTTCATATAGAGTTATTTTGGTAAAAATCAAAGGCAAACCAATAGATATAAATATTATACAAGTATATGCACCAACAACAAGCAGTAGTGATGAAGAAATACAACACTTTTACGACGAAATAGAAATGGCGATGGCTCAAATTGGATCACAGGAAATAAAAATAATACTTGGAGATTTTAATGCAAAAGTAGGAAAGGGGAAAATGAAGGATGTAGTGGGGAATTATGGTTTAGGTTTAGTTTAGTTTAGTTTAGTCGATGGATCAACATCACGGCTCACGGGTGTAACCCATAAGTGCTCCGTTCTCCTCCTAACTCAAACCTGAGTCTGGAGAAACTCAGCTCAGTGCACGAACTCCGTAGCACCGCTGAGGATCCTAAAATACTTTGGGTAGATTTTTAACTCGAAATTTTGCCCGGGCAGCGCCGTTAGGCTACTCTTTTTCGATTTCCAACTGCCAAGGGATTTTTTACGTGCGCAACAATACACACGGGCGTCCGATCTCACTACCCAGAGACCAGGGGAAATTTATTACTAGAAGTCCACGAGAAAAAATCCCGGCATCATTAGGTACAAGAAATGAAAGAGGGGAAAAGCTAATAGAATGGGCAAATATCAATGATATGATAATTGGAAACAGTGGTTTAAACACCATAAAAGACGACTATACACATGGAAAAGCCCTGATCAGAAAATACGCAACCAAATTGACTACAAACTAATTAATAAAAGATTTAGAAATGCTCTAATTAATGTAAAAACATTGCCTTGCGCCGACTGTAATAGTGATCATGTACCACTATGTGGACAAATATAAGTAACATTAATGAGAGGGAAACAAATGGTTAGGAACATGAGACTTAATAAAGAGGTTCTGAAAGTAGATAAAGAAATTCAAGAACAATACATAGTAACTGTGAAAAATAGGTACAATGCAATAGCTGAAATACAGAGTATAAATGAACAATGGGAAATGTTAAAGGACTCCATTCATCAAACAAGCAAAGAAATATTACCGGAGAGAAGTCAAATAGCTAAGAAAAAAATGGATGAATGAAGAAATCTTAATGCTGATGGACAAAAGAAAACATAGTAAAAATGACAAACAAGAATACGCTAAGATAAATAAAGAAATAAAAGATAAATGTGGGAAGGCAAAAGAAAGTTGGTTAAATGAGCAATGCAAAAAAAATTGAACTAAATGCCATTAAAGATATAAAAAATTTGCACAGACAAATCAGTGAGCTCACGGGAAGAAAAATAAGAATAAATACAGGGTGTTTGAAATTAAAAACAGGAAAGATATTATTGGAGGAAGATGATATAATGAAGAGGTGAAATGAGTATATAAAAGAATTATATGATGGGGAAAGGGAAGAATTAACAGAAGAAAGTAACTTAGAAGGTCCACCTATTCTAAAAGAAGAAGTCGCTGACGCTATGAAATATATGAAGAAAGGAAAAACAGCTGGACCAGATGAAATCACAGTAGAAGAATTACAAGTATTGGGAGAATTTGGAGTAGATATATTAACCAAAATGTTAAATGATATTTACAGCAGTGGATATCTACCCAGTGATATGCTGAAATCTGTATTTATAGCTATACCAAAAAGACCAGGAGCAATTGAATGTGAAGATTTTCGCTACAATTAACCTCATAAACCATATCACTAAGCTTCTGCTCAGAATCATAATGAGAAGAACCAGAAAGAAAATAAAAATGGAAATTAGTGAAGAACAGTATGGATTTGTGGAGGGAAAGGGCACAAACAATGCAATATATACATTACGGACACTAATAGAAAGGTCAATAGAGAAACAGAAAGACATATATTTATGCTTCATAGATTATACTAAGGCATTTGATAAAGTAAAACATGATGAGCTGATTAAAATGTTGGAAGATATCAACATTGATGGGAAAGATTTAAGAATAATAAAGAATATTTACTGGAACCAAGTAGCAGCAATTAAAATTGGAAATAAAGAGGGTAGTTACGAACAGATAAAGCTAGGAGTACGACAGGGATGTGTCTTGTCACCAGATCTCTTCTCCCTATATAGCGAAGTAATAATGAGAGAGATCAAAGAGATGCCAGGAATACTAGTTGGAGGTTATAATATAAATAATATACGCTATGCAGATGACACAGTATTGGTGGCAGATAAATCAACAGACCTACAACAATTGTTGGACACTGTAGTAACAGAGAGTGCAAGGAAAGGACTCTCCTTGAATATCAAGAAAACAGTAACAATGGTGATATCAAAGAAAATGGTGACACCAAAATGTGACATAGAAATAGAAGGAAAAATTCTTAACCAAGTGGATAATTTTAGATACCTAGGGACATTTATAACATCAGATGGAAGATGTACAACAGAGATTAAGAGCAGAATAAGGCCGCATTTCAGAAAATGAAGAGTATCTTGTGCAATAAGTCACTATCACTGAATGTAAGAAAGAGAGTGCTGAAATGCTATGTAGAACCAGTTTTGCTGTATGGCAGTGAATCTTGGAATGTAAATGAACAAATTAAGAAGAAATTAGAAGCAACAGAGATGTGGTTCCTGAGACGAATGTTGAGAATTCCTTGGACTGCCAGAGTAACTAACGACGACTGCCTGAAACAGGCTAATGAAACTAGAACACTATATACAACAATAAGAAAGAGACAAACAGCTTTCTTTGGTCATGTAATGAGAAGAGAGGCACTGGAGAACATCGTGACAACTGGAAAGATCGAGGGGAAGACAGGCAGAGGCAGACCAAGAGAAATGATGCTGGATGGATTGAGACAGGTGGCACGGAGGAATATCAGCAGCAGAGTTGATCTAGAAAACCAAAGACCGAGATCTGTGGAGAGCCATGAACACCTACGCCAGCTGGCAGGGCACTTGATGATGATGAACGTAAGTAGACCCGCAAATCATGTTTTATGTAGACATCTACCATGGTCTGGCAAGAATGAGACAACGAGGAGTGACGAAGGGATCTGGCCGACGCTCAACGCTCAGAGGAAAGGCGAGACGGACTTATAATCAGATTGCTACTGGTACTATTAGTGTTGGAACTCTTTGCTGGCTGCTGAGGATGGGGACGGAGCACTTATGGGAATGCCCCGAATGCTGTGATGTCGATTCCTAAATCAATCAATCAATCAATCAATCTATACTTGCTCTAGTATGTGTTATTAAATTTAACTTCCAATTTTACATATACTGTGTAGAGAGCCGTGGTGGTGGTGGTGGTGGTGGAGGGGATGTATAGAGAGGAAATACGAAAGGGGGAAATGATATTTCGAACATGTCGTAGAACAAAAACACGATTGAACACCGTCGATTAATGATAGCTTGTAGGCCGATTACAGGCCTGTTAAAAATGGGAATTGTAATACCCTTTTACATATCAGGTGTCTGTACTCCTGAAACGCAAATTCATGTTATCAATCAATCAATCATGTGCCATGCCGGAAAGCGTGGGCGGTCATGATTCGCCATTTCACTCGATCACCAGAGTCGTGGATCAGCTCAGTGTTCCTGTCTCGTCCATGCCATGTGGCCAAACCATCCAGGTATTTTCCTCTCGGTCTTCCTCTTGGTCTGTTCCCTTCATTCATGTTATATCGAGGAGAAATAGAATAATAAATTATAAAATTCTCAGGCATGTTAAATTAAACCATTATTTTTATATAAACTTTAAAGATGTCTTAAAATTGATATTTTTTCGTTATGGCAAGAATCTCTTCCAATTACTTCAATAAACATTTTATAATATATTTAATAAATGCTGCAATTATTTAAATTATATAATACTTCTATTTTAATGTTAGTAATGTCCCTTGAATCTTTTATTTTATTATGTCCCTTGATATATTCATATGTTCTTTTCGACTTTTTAAATTACATGTCTTCCTTTTAATGTGGTTTTATTTTATTGATTGTTTTTTAATATAAGAAAGCTCTCTTTATTCCATATCAATTTTGTATGTTCAGTTCGCGCACCAGAATGGAAAAACTCCACATTCCCAAAAAGAACAGTTCTTCACGTCAGTTTTCATTTATTTCCCCGCATATCCTTTACAAGACATCGCTGTCAACACCGGCATTTTACCGCTGTCGTTGATTTCTTGGCACGATTACGCTCAGTAGTTTGCCATTGCTTTCTGAGCGGCCGGCTCACTTATCCCGTAAGTTACCAAAGCGGCCAGAATCGCTTCCTATTCTCGCGCGCTGCTTTACCCTACGTGGATAAACGGGATTACGGAGGAAGTCGTTTAAATACTGGGCCAGGGACCGGCAGTTTTAATATATGAAATGCAAAATACATATCTCTTGTGGTGGACATAGCGCAATCATTGGACAAAGAATGAGCTGCTATCTTATATCTATGGGACAAATTCTATCTGGCAAAATCTCAACCGAAATTAACAAGACACGAAACAAAGCAGTTTAATTACAAAACTTGGTGTTGTAGCAACTTCACCAGATTGCAGAATCAGCTGTTACAGAAATGAAGAAAGCTAATCAGATAAGTTATGCAGGTGTGATTTCTTGATGAGCCCATATCTCTACACAATCTGTTGCTCCTGCATCAATTGCACTGTTTCATTTTCAGATACCGCCACGGGCAACTGCACCGGCATACGCACTGGATAGTTCTTCTCACATACGAAATTCAGTATGACTAATGATTCCGCACAGTTTATAGATGTCCTATCCAATAATTTAAATGTACTTTAAATTTACGTGAATATACGTACTACGTGATCTATAATGTAATGGAAACTAACACAGTATAGAAACATTTCGCAATCACTGAAGAAGAAAAGTGGAGATGAATTTAAATGTTACAGACAATTTTTTGAAAACACCGTGCATAACTAAAGAAGATAAATGCTGAATCTTATCAGGTATGACCATTCGAGAAAATCAGCTCATAAGCAGCACGATGTCTGGGAAGCTGAAATACGTTTGCCATATTCGACGTCACAGCGGATCAGAAAGAATGGTAGCTGAAGGTATGGCTGCTGCACGAGAAGTTAAACCTGGGTCAACACACTGGTGGACACGGAACATTATAAACACAGTGGACATGCAAATACACGAGGCAGGGGAACTGGCACATGTTCCGGAGTCTCCGTGAAGGGCCGTAATGTGAGCGATATTCCGTAAAGGACCTGCTACGAGATTGTGATGTATTAATTAGTCATTAGTCATTAGTCGCGGTTCCAACTTCACGGCAACAGGTCGTCCCCATTATGTACCGTTCTTGTGCCAGTGAATATCACACAAAATGCTCCTCCCTGTCCAATGTGAAAAGTGGAACAGACAGGAGTCTCGACAAACAAACAGCCCGCACAGGTACATTGTGCATAATGCCGCCGCTAGAATGCCAACACAAAAGTCCTCCACGAAAACTACAGTTCATCGTTGATGGAAGCGGCAGTCAATAGAAAACCATTATTAGCCACACATTACTGCATAAGGCAAACCAATCGGTTCTTCGGAAAAGCCGGCCGCCATTATTAAGAACATGCAGTTCACGCTAAGAACAACCGCGGACAGATGTAAAAGCATTTCACTGTGCATAATGCCACCGTCAAAATGCCAACACAAAAGTCCTCCACGAAAAATACAGATCATCGTCGATTGAAGAGGCAGTCACTAGATAACCAGTAGTATTAACGTCCTTAAAGATATGTCGAGAAGAGAGGACTTTAACTCAGTGAATCCACATCGATGCCCAGGATGAACGACTTGGGATTAAGTATTGGCAAGGCCAGACACGAGAGGTACATCGGGAAAACGAGGTGTCTCGTCAACCAACACAGAACTGGCACTATTAGCCACCGAACGCTGATACATATGCTGGGGGGAGGATCTGAACACCTATGGACCTATCCGGAGTGCAATGAAGACACCCCAACTGATAACTGAACTGAATTGAACTGAACTGCAGAAGGCAAACCAATCAATTCTGCGACAAAGCCGGCCGTCATTGTTCCGAACATGCAGTTCACGCTACAAACAACAGCGGACAGATGTAAAAGCATTTCACACGAAATTCAGAGTTCACAGTGTCGCGCCATGCCATCAACTCAGTAACAAGGAGACGGAACTATGTACTTCTAATCCAACATGAGGAAACTGCGAATGCAAACGGTAGCCACAAGCATAAACACTGCAGAGGCCTTAACTGTTTTAATGCCTGTATTCCATGTTGGGGACGAGAAGCTTCAACAAGTGTAATGTATTAATTCAAGGAGTATGCTTAATAAGGTGGGGAAAGAAATGTGTGAAATGGCTGTCCTCGCTTAAGAGGTGATATATTGTAAGAATTGTATGGATATTTTGCCCTGGTCATGCGGGTATGCGGCGGGAATGAACAGGCTGATAGGCTAGCAGGGAATACACCCTTGGTGGTAGATTACATATGGACAAGGGTGAGCACCTGTGGGACCAGGTGGAAAAGGTAGGGGAACAGATTGAGAACCCGTATGTGGAAGAATGAGATTGCGGGGGATCGGTAGGGGTTCTGGAAGAATCTCAAAACTGATAGGGAAGGCCAAGAGAACTTTAATCAGATAGCAATGGGAAAGATTAGTAGCATGACTCTTCGCTGGCTGTCGAACGAGAGAACGGAACCATCCATCCATCATGTGCCATGCCGGTAAGCGTGGGCGGTCATGTTCTGCCATCTCACTCGATCAACAGAGTCGTGGATCAGTTCCGTGTTTCTGTCTCGACCATGCCACAAGACCAAGCCACAGATACTTGTTTCTAGGTCTTCCCCTTGGTCTGCTCCCCTCGAACGCGTATAGAACGGAACGCGTATAGAAATTTCCTGAGTGCATTGATGTCAGTTCTTAATTCAACTCAGCCCAACTCAACTGGTGATGTATTATAGAAACGAATCAATCACCGATAAGTAAATGCTGTCCTACAGCCTGATACAGAAAACCTGGTAGCCAAGTTCTTGTTACTGTATCACAGTAAACATTCAAACTGGCCACACAGATTGAAACGCTACAGTTTACAGTCGTTACAAATAATTCAATTTAAAATTATACTTACAATGAAAACAATGGATTTTCACAATCAATACCGTATCATTAACCCTAATGATTTTACGAAAAAGACTACCCACACGAATCACCCAGATTTGAGGTAATCCCAGGTGTCAGCCCAACCGAAGTCCAATGGATAGCCCTCAATAGGTATTTCACAAGACAAATATCGGAAGCCTAGACCCACCAGTGGCTGTTTGGCGATGTTGAGGAAAAAGAGAAGTACGAGCCCACCTGCACATACCAACCTCGGAGTCAAAAGAATTCACACAGTAGGTGTTAACAAGAAGTTCAGAGCTCTTCGACATGAACACTGAGCTGATGATCCATGACTCTGGTGATCGTGTGAAATGGCGAAACTTGACCGCCCACGTTTAATTGCATGGCACATGATGATTTACCTTCACGTTAACGAATGTTCGACTCGATTCGATTTCACCATTACTCCTACCCCGTTCAACTTCAAGGAGAAGTTAAAGTAGGGTCCATCACTGGCTCGGAATGATAGTCCCGTGATTGAGTTAGCCGCAAAAGCAGCTGCATCACTGTTTTTTTTTCCCTTTTCATTTCGGAGATGTTTATTAACATATTTGATTGTTACATGCATCTGTAAAATGTTTTTGTTTTCAAAATGTTTATTATTCTATTTAGATCCTGGATGGGTACAGCATCACTCTGATGCGTTTGCCAATGGCCTTGCTGGGCAGCGGAGCAGTCATACTTGTGCAGAGTTATAATTACATTGAACCGGGAGTGCAGGGAGTGGCCAGCAGGGGCCACGGAAGTGGAAATCCAGCAACTAATTCAGGATAATGCTCGCTCGGGTGATGTGATTATCTACACAGATGGTTCGGTGTCGAGAGGTAGGAGAAGTGCCTGGGGGTTCATAGCAAAAGCTAATGGCCGACGTTTGGTGCAGGAGAGTCTGGCATATGATACCACAACATCTAGCTTAAGAATGGAGGTGGAGGCGGTTACTGCAGCTTTCCGCTGGATCGAGAATACGATACACACACATACACACGTTGCGATTGTAACTGACACAGAAAGCATGCTGAGGAAGGTGAGAACAGGCATGCTTCGTGCAGAGTGGCTTGCTTCGCTTCGGAGGTCACGGGTGGCAAGCATCGCCTGGATCTTTTCTCCGGGGCATGCCGGTGTGCTGGGGAATGAACAGGTGGACAGATTAGCTTGCTTTGCAAAACTTGGTGGAGTATTGATACATGACAAGGCAGACGTGGTTGCAGCCTTGTGGGAGCACGTGCACACCTCGGAGGAGCAAATGGATCATCATGGTCTGGCAAGAATGAGGCAGCGAGGAGTGACGAGGGGATCTGGACGACGATCGACGCTCAGAGGAAAGGCGAGACGGACATATAATCAGATTGCTACTGGTACTATTGGTGTTGGAACTCTTCGCTGGCTGCTGAGGATGGGGACGGAGCGCAAATGGGAATGCCCCGAATGCTGTGATGTCGGTTCCTAGATCAATCAATTAATCAATGGGCAGATTCTTCGTGAACTTTGCCCTAACAGCACCACGGTTACCATGGGAACGGGCCACTTTACCCCAGATAACACGTAGGCGACTGGGTTGTCATGTCCCGCGCATGCAGTCAGCCTCTTTGCCGTGTATACATAAGCACATCTCTTGCCAAGATAAACTCAGTCTCCACTTTCGTGTTGACACCCTCAATCTTGAGAATGGCAGTGGTCTCGTGCTGGTTGCGGTGTCCTCCAGTACGCCCTGCCAGACTTCTTTTTAAAATGTTCAGGCCAAATTCTAGACATATTTAAATTAAAGTGTAAGGGTTTTGTTGTGTTTTAATATATATCAATTAAAATAGAAAGTGCAGATGTACGGAATTAAAATAATCAGATTACGTATAAAACTCAACGAGACCTGGTTCCTTATTTCCTAGACAAGTAACATTCCTAGTCGCGAATATCTCTTTTCTGTTTCGTAATTTAGTTGTTGTTGGTCGCTTATTGTTCGGTGTGTTTCCGGCGTGAACGCTAATATAGTTGCGTTTTTCTTTCAATTTCCTCCACAATTCTCGAGCCATCATACGTGAACAAATAATGTCCCTACCGGTTTGCTGGACCTGTCGTAAGTTTATCCTTATTTGAACAGATTGATGTTAAGAAACATGCACAAAACACATAATAAAATCTCCAAATCGAAGTGAACGCGGTTTATAATGCCATCATGGATCAACTATCATCCTTACTAAAACATCCAAATATACCAATGTCCGCAAAATGACAGATAATAAACAACATATTCACACCAACCCTATGCTACCAATCTCAAACTTGGACTTTATCCAAATCACACTTTCGCAAAATCAACACCTGCGAGATGAGATGCCTGAGAAGGGCTGTCATCTTAACAATCCGAGACCGAGTAAGAAATGCTGTTATCAGACAGACAGTGGGAACAACATCTTGTGCCACATTTATTGAAAAACAGAAGATTAAATGGATTGGCCATGTCGTTAGAATGCAACACCAGCAACTACCATCACTGGCCTTACATCAAAGATCATCTGCCACGAGACGAGGACGTCCAAGAAGAAAATGGATTGACGACATCAAAGACACTGTACAACCACACGGAATGACACTATCCAGTGCCGCCAACCAGGCGCTGGAACGCAATTTATTCCTCCCCACGACGCTTGACGGCAGAAGTGGAAGATGATGATGATGATGATGACCACAGGGAGGTGGGGTTGACTTAAGTCGTCTGCGGGTCGTCGGTGGGCTACTGATTTTCACTTTGCACTCCTCTCCGATATACTTCCCTCCAACATTTTATGATCAAGTCTGTCATGTCTTTCAAATATTCAAATTATTTCATTTTCCACATTTTGTTTGTTTGTCGTAATAACCAATCTTCTTCAATACAGAAGATAGATCTTGCTGGATAAATTTGTTTGTTCTCTGTTCCGTCCAAATAACTGTAAGTCTTAAATTCTAACCGCGACTGCGTATGTGAATTTTATTATGAAGTAATTACAAATCAATACTTAAGCGATTGCCATTTTGTATTACTTCAATCTGCACGTTTCTGCACTGAAATAACAAGCAAGTGATTGCAATATATTTACAGGATTCTTCAAAGTGGCCTGGGTTCACTCCACGACAGATGTAGAATTATATTTTCTCCCGACAGGTTAATCACTGCGGTCGTCCAAGGCTAATAAAAATGATTGCCAGACAATTACCATAATTTTCTGAAAATTTTCCAGAAAGGAAAGACGAAGGAGGTTAAATCGGATCAATTAGTCCACTAGGTCATAAGGTGAGCTTGACGTATCACACATAGACACAGATGCATAATGAACCTATAGTCTTGATTCCGTCTCTGCAATAAGGGGGATAACTACACGGGCATTTATTGACTCACAACAGACAAATGTGGTTCTAGATTATTACGTCACTCGCCGAATGATCCTTCTATGTATATTACGAGATCGGGCCAGTTCCGTTACAATATGACACTGAAGATGACGAAAGGTAAGTGTTTGAAACATTGTAAATACAACTGCAACTTCCCCATTTCTGTAGCTAAACAGGGGACATGACCTACTAGATGTGAAGTGTGTGTGTTTTTTTTTGCATATCCTTTACAGGACATCGCTATCAACATCAGCATTTTTCAGCTGTATGTTGATTTCTTGGCAAGATTACACTCAGTAGTTTGCCATTGCTTTCTGAGCGGCCGGCTCAGTTATCCCGCAAGTCACCAGCGGGGGTCGAACCGCTCCCAGCTCTCGCCCTGCTACGAGACTCTGCGTGATAAACGGGATTACGGAGAAAGTGTTGTAAGCCCTCGGCCAGAGAGACCGGCGACTAGATGTGAAGAGGGCGTGATAAACAACACATGTCCTACTAGATGTGAAGAGGACATGCTAACTAGTAAATAACTAGTATATGTACTGAAGAAGGAACCTGTTATGGGATGTGATGTAATAGAACAATAACATTTTGTACCCCTCGCCTGAATGTACAGAGAAATAGCCGGTGAGTCGTTTCCTTTGTTAGCGGACGACGGATGTCGATCCCTCGTGCAACTGCGCTCATGACAGACCATCTTAGTCATCTATCAACTACACTTAGGGCACGCTAGACAACAGAACATCGGGAAGCTATAGGCACACAAGATTCCTGCCTGTCTTCCAATCGACGGCATATAACGCTTGTGATGTGAATAAAACGCAAACTTAACCAAGCAAAGGGCCCCTTTCTCCCCTAAAGGACCCGTCGATGTAGACCAGTCGGCACTCGATGAGTGATGTAGCCTTTACTGCCAAGAAGATTTCCCGGTACCCGTATTAGGCTGGGTAAGTTTGGGGGGAAAAGGTTATTTTATTTGATCACGTGACCATCGGGCCGTCAGACAAGAAGTGTTCTGCTGCTGCACAGCCGCCGCTTCCCTACATTATAGTGATTGTGTTCAGTTTGTTGTCCATTGTCTGGCTGGCGGATTGATGCTCTCTCCTTTAGGAATGCCATCCTGTTACGTAAGGTTGATCGTTTGGACTTGTTGTGTGCTACAGATTTCAATTTTTTTTTGGGCGGTGTCTAATGTATCTTATACTACAATTACAAATGAAATTAACACGCAGGAGCAACGGAGTATGTGCACTAAACTTAATGCCCTCTTCAGTCGTTATCTTAGAGAGACAGCGGAGAAGAGGAAATTGAGGGGGATATATATATATATATATATATATATATATATATATATATATATATATATATATATATATATATATATATATATATATATATATATATATATATATATATATCAACAGGGAAGGTAAGAGCCAGGAAAAGAAGACGGGGAAAAAAGCAGTGCACCAGCTCTAGACGAAGTAAGTAAAGCTGCCATGTAGAATCTAAGTGATGCACAACTGAAGGGAATTAGGAGTTGTTAGCTTAGGCGCTGAAACATCGTCGATAATCACGGAATGACTGACTGCATGACTATCAGATGCCACTATCTAAGATAAAGATACCACTAGACTAAATGGCTATAGGGTCGGTCATCACTGTACAAAATATAATACATTTGGTAAGATTATATAGAAGTTGATTGCGGGAAAATTTCAAGAGTACCAAGAAAGAGTCCTCTAAAAGTACTGGAGAGTTTTGGTCATGGACCATAACTTTAGGAAGGGAAAATCCCAACTGCACCTCCCCGTGGTAGAGGATGGAAACACACCAAGGTGTGGCTAACACAGCTCTGGGGACTGAGTATCCACCGGAATAAGTGGACAACTCTGCAGCTGAGCAGAGCAGGGCACTCACTTGTCCTTACAGTCGGAAATGGCTGTCAAAGGCAGAGGTAAAAAGACCACCATGTGAATGTGGAAGGCAAGGGGAAACCACCACATTATCTTCCCAAGACTTCATGGCAAAACATATATCAGAGTTAGTGAACGACGTTAATGGCTGTCTTAGGACATCCTCGTCCGGTAGGGACAGTCATGAGCCACAGGTGACACCAGACCGTCATCCAGCTACTGATGGCAAAATCATAACTAAAATAAATAAATTTAGAGTAGGAACATGGAATGTTAGGACATTAAATGAGCTAGGAAAGTTGACCAATGTTCTAAGAGAGATGGATAGCATGAAAATGAATATACTAGGCGTTAGTGAGATGAGATGGAAGGGATCGGGCAAAATTATAGCTGACAATCACACAATAATTTATTCTGGAGGGGATACACATGAAAAAGGTGTAGGAATAATATTAGACGAAAAAACAGCCAAGTCAATTAATGGATACTGGTGTATTTCAGATAGAGTAGTTATGGTAAAAATCAAAGGCAAACCAATAGACATAAATATTATACAGGTATATGCACCAACAACAAGCAGTAGTGATGAAGAAATACAACACTTTTACGACGAAATAGAAATGGTGATGGCTCAAATTGGATCACAAGAAATAAAAATAATACTTGGTGATTTTAATGCAAAAGTAGGAAAGGGGAAAATGAAGGATGTAGTGGGGAATTATGGTTTAGGTACAAGAAATGAAAGAGGGGAAAAGCTAATAGAATGGGCAAATATCAATGATATGATAATTGGAAACACATGGTTTAAACACCATAAAAGACGACTGTACACATGGAAAAGCCCTGATAAGAAAATACGCAACCAAATTGACTACATACTAATTAATAAAAGATTTAGAAATGCTTTAATTAATGTAAAGACAATGCCTGGTGCTGACTGTAATAGTGATCATGTACCACTATGTGGACAAATAAAAGTAACATTAAAGAGAGGGAAAAAAATGGTTAAGAACATGAGACTTAATAAAGAGGTTCTGAAAATAGATAAAGAACTGCAAGAACAATACAGAGTGACTGTGAAAAATAGGTACAATGCGATAGCTAAAATATAGAATATAAATGAACAATGGGAAATGTTAAGGAACTCCATTCATCAAACTAGTCTAGGAACAAGTCGTGTCCTTCAACAACTGTCTATCAAGACCCACACAGCTTAATATTGGTGTGCCTCAGGGCTCAATACTAGGTCCGCTGCTTTTTGCAGTTTATATTAATGATCTTCCTTTATATATCAATACAACTTGTGATCTATTTGCAGACGACTGTACTATATATACTAGTCAAGAAAACCGTAGAGAATTAGAGAATTCTTTACAAAAGGAACTTGATAATCTTACTAGATGGAGCAATGAAAACCGCATGCAAATTAACATTGACAAAACCAAATCCATGCTAATAACGACCAGACAAAAACTGCAGACACTAGCCATAACTGGAGCACCGCTCGAACTCCGCATAGGCACGTTACCTATAGTTAATGTGACTGAACATAAAACACTAGGTCTTTTAATTGACAGCCATTTGAACTGGAGCTCTCATGTTCACGCTCTTACCAAGAAAATAGCACAGAAAGTTTACCAACTTGCTAAAATTCAGCACTTCCTGGACGAAAGCACACGAAAAATATTCTATACATGCTATATCCAATCACATCTCGATTACTGTTCCACAGCTTGGGATGCTTGCCCTAAATCTAATTTAAAACGACTATGTTCTCTACAAAACCGCGCTATTCGTCTTGTTTCTGGCATAAAGCTAGTTGAAAGTAATAATTTGTACAGTCATCTAAGACTTCTACCACTTCAAAAGCGCTTCCTTTTCAACAAAGCCAAATCAGTGAATAAAATTATATCTCAAAATACCCCAGAGTATCTTCTGCCGCTGATTCAATCTAATGCAATGAACAGCAAGCGCCTAAATTTGTTACATGTCTCAAAGCCTAGATTGGACCTATACAAAACATGTTTCGCCTATTCTGGTGCTCACTTATGGAATGACCTGCCTCCAGATCTGAAAACTCCAATGAGTCCCTACGCATTTAACCGAAAACTCTTTCAATACTTAATCCATATCGACTATATGCCACCATAATTCATTTACTGGTATAATTGTTCATTATAATTGTTTAACTATAATTGTTCACTATATATGTGTGTGCGTGTGAGAGAGAGAGAGAGAGAGAGAGAGAGAGAGAGAGAGAGAGAGAGAGAGAGAGAGAGAGAGAGAGAGAGTGGGTGTCAGAGAGACGGAGAAAGTGAATGTGTGTGTGCGCACGTGCATGCGTGTGTGTGGAGAGAGTGATTGAGTGAGAAATGGTGGGGGAATGTGTCAGTGCATGCATTCGTACGTGTATGTGTGAGAGTGAGTGAGGGAGTGTGTGCGTGCATGCATGCGTTCATGCGTACGTGTATGTGTGAGAGAGTGTGATTCAGAGAGTGTGTGTGTGAAGGATTGTGTGTGAGAGAGAGAGAGAGAGAGAGAGAGAGAGAGAGAGAGAGAGAGAGAGAGAGAGAGAGAGAGAGAGAGAGAGAGAGAGAGAGAGAGCTGAGCAGATGCATGTCATGTAACACGAATGTTATGTAACTCGTGAATCCATGTGTTTGTGTATTCCCATCTGTCATATTATCAGTTAAATACCACTTGATTTTATCATGCATAATATAAACTCATGTTCATTACTGTAGTTTGAGTGAGAGAGTCAGTGAGTGTGAATGAGAGACAGAATGAGTGAGCGGGAGAGTGAATCGTGAGAGTGAATGAGTAAGCGTGAGAGTGAATGAGTGAGCGAGAGAGTGAATGAGTGAGCGTGAGAGAGAGAGAGAGAGAGAGAGAGAGAGTGTGTGTGTGTGTGTGTGTGTGTGTGTGTGTGTGTGTGGGAGCATCACTATTTTTACGTCACATACTTTTTATGTACACATTTTTCTCCATGTTTAACATTTTTATGAGACTGCTCATGACAATTGTCAGTGTATGTGTGTGAGTAAAGTGTGGGAGGTTGTTCATACTAGTTTCACTGCTAACTTGAGACATTTTGTATGTGCCTAGATGTGAGGAGGTGTGAGTGTGTGTGGAGGATGTGTGTGAGTGTGGGGATATGTGTGGGTGGGGGATGTGTGGGTGGGGATATGCGTTTGGATGGGTTGGGGTGTGTGGTTTTGGTGGGTAGTGATATTTCTGGGTGTTGGTGGGATGTGTGAATGGATGTGTGGGGGTGAAAGTAGGGGTGTGGGAATGGGTGTGGGGATGTGTATATGGGTGGAGGATATGTGTATGGGATGGATGCGGGGGATGTGTGTTTATGTGGATGGAGATGTGTGGATGGTTTGAGTAAGTATGTGTGGGTGGGGGGTTGTGTGGGTAGGGGATTGTGTTGGGTGGATTGGGGATGCAAGGGCGGGTGGGGTGAAGTGTATGGTGTGTGGGTGTGAGATATGTGTGCGGTGTGTTGGTGCAGGATGTGTGCATGATGTGTGGGTGGAGGGTATGTTTGTGGTGGTATGGGTGAGGATATGTGTGTGGGTGGAGGATAGTGGGTGGTGTGGGGGATGTGTGTGATGGGTGCTGAGAATGTGTGTATGGGTGGGGTATATGTGGGGGTGAGTAGGGGATGTGTGGTGGTTGGGGGAAGTATGTGGGGGTGTGTGGGTGGGAAATGTGTGCGTGGATGGGGAATGAGTGGGTGAGGGTGTGTGAGTGGCTTAGGGTTGTGTAGGTCTGAGAGGGAGTTGTAATTGTGTCGGGATGGGATGTGTGAGTGGGTGGAGGATGTGTGTGGGTAGGGGTATTGTGATCGTGAGATGTTTGGTTGGGGGTGGGTGGGTGGGTGGGGTGTGGGTGCGTAGTGGAGGATGTATGCGTGAGTGAGTGTGTGTTGGTGGACGGGTAGGGAATGCGTGTGTGGGTGGGGAGAGGTGTGTGGTTGGGGAGAGGTGTGTGGTGTGTTGGTTGGGGATATTGTGTGGGTGAGGTATGTGTGTGTTTTGTGGTGTGTGAGTGGGGGTATGTGGGGTGGATGGGTAAGGGTATATGTGTGGGTGTGGGTGGGAGTATTGTGTGGTATCTGGGTGGGGGATATGTGTGTGGTGTGTAAGTGGAGATGTGTTGATGAGGGATATGTGTGTGTATGTGTGGTGCGTGGATTGGGAATATTGCGTGGTAGGGGGTGTATGTGATGTGTGGGTGGGGGATTGGGTTAAGGCATGTGTGGGTGGGTGGAAGTTGTATGTGTGGGTGGTGACGTGTGTGTGAGTGGTTTGAGGATGTATGGGTGGTTAGGGAGATGTGTGTGTGTGTGTGTGGGGGGGGGGGGTAAGGACATGTCTGTTGATTGGGATGTGTGTGTGTGGTTTGGGGATGTGTGAGTGGATGTGCGATGTGTGGGTTGGTGGGGGATTGTGTGCGTGGGGAGGGGAATATGTGGTCGATGGAGATGTGGCTGGGGGATGGGTGATTTGAAGTGTGGGTGGGGAGATGATGTGTGGGTTAGGATGTGGATGGGCGTGGGATGTGTGGGTTAGTGGGGGAATGTTTGTGGGTGGCGAGTATGTTTTGGTTGGGGGATCAGATGAGGGTAGTGTGTGTGGGTGGGGGATGTGCGCGAGGGGGATGGGTCGGTTGGTGGGGTATGTATGTGTCCCTGGTGTGCGTGTGTGTGGGTAGGTGGGTGTGTGTGTGTGGGTGGGGTGATGTATGGATAAGTGGGAGATGGGCCTCATAACATGTTAATAAGCCTTGTTTATGTTTACAACATTCATTTCACAATGTTTATTTTTCTTCCTATGTAAATGTATAATGCTCTTGATGAATTAAAGACGAGTGATTGGAAGGGCCGAATGTAAGACGGGCCTGCGCGCCCAATTTGTGACCCTAATAAAGTTGATTTGATTTGATTTGATTTGAAACTAGCAAAGAAGTATTACCGGAGAGAGGCAAAATAGCTAAGAAAAAATTGATGAATGAAGAAATCTTAAAACTGATGGACAAAAGAAAACAGAGTAAAAATGACAAACAAGAATACGCTAAGATAAATAAAGAAATAAAAGATAAATGTGGAAAGGCTAAAGAAAGTTGGTTAAACGAGCAATGCAAAAAAATTGAATTAAATTCCATTAATGATGCAAAAAATATGTACAGACAAATCAGTGAGCTTACAGGAAGAAAAATAAGAATAAATACAGGGTGTTTGAAATCAAAATCAGGAAAGATATTATTAGAGGAAGGTGCTATAATGAAGAGGTGGAATGAGTATGTAAGAGAATTATATGACGGAGAAAGGGAAGAATTAACAGAAGATAGTAACTTAGAAGGTCCACCAATTCTGAAAGAAGAAGTCGCTGACGCTATGAAACATATGAAAAAAGGAATAACAGCTGGGCCAGATGAAATCACAATAGAAGAATTAGAAGTGTTGGGAGAATTTGGAGTAGATATACTACCCAAAATGTTGAATGATATTTACAGTAGTGGATATTTACCCAGTGATATGCTGAAATCTGTATTTATAGCTATACCAAAAAGACCAGGAGCAATTGATTGTGAAGATTTTCGTACAATTAACCTCATAAACCATATCACTAAGCTTTTACTCAGAATCATAATGAGAAGAAACAAAAAGAAAATAAAAATGGAAATTAGTGAAGAACAGTAAGGATTTGTGGAAGGAAAGGGCACAAACAATGCAATTTATACATTATTGACACTAATAGAAAGGTCAATAGAGAAAAAGACAGACATATATTTGTGCTTCATAGATTATACTAAGGCATTTGATAAAGTAAAACATGATGAACTGATTAAAATTTTGGAAGATATCAACATTGATGGAAAAGATTTAAGAATAATAAAGAATGTTTACTGGAACCAAGTAGCAGCAATTAAATGGGAAATAAAGAGGGTAGTTACGAACAGATAAAGCTAGGAGTACGACAGGGGTGTGTCTTGTCACCAGATCTTTTCTCCCTGTATAGCGAAGTAATAATGAGAGAGATTAAAGAGATGCCAGGAATACTAGTTGGAGGTTATAATATAAATAATATACGCTATGCAGATGACACAGTATTGGTGGCGGATAATTCAACAGACTTACAACAATTATTAGACGTTGTAGTAACAGAGAGTGCAAGGAAAGGACTCTCCTTGAATATCAAGAAAACAGTAACAATGGTAATATCAAAGAAAATGGTGACACCAAAATGTGACATAGAAATAGAAGGAAAAATCCTTAACCAAGTGGATAATTTTAGATACCTAGGGGCATGCCGGCTTCGTGGCTTAGAGGTTATGACTTTTCTCCGTAATCTCGTATACTCTCGTCAGGTAACATGATGACGGTTCAAATCAGCAGTGGTTCGAATCGCATCGGTAACTTACAGGGTATGTGAGCCGGCCGCTCAGAAAGCAATGGCAAACTACTGAGCGTAATCTTGCCAAGAAATCAACATACAGCTGAAAGATGCTGGTGTTGACAGCTAAGTCCTGTAAAAGGATATGCTAAAAAAAGGGGGCATTTATAACATCAGATGGAAGATGTAAAACAGAGATTAGGAGCAGAATAGGGCAAGCAAACGCCGCATTTCAGTAAATGAAGAGTATCTTGTGCAATAGGTCACTATCACTGAGTGTAAGAAAGAGAGTGCTGAAATGCTATGTAGAACCAGTTTTGCTGTATGGCAGTGAATCTTGGAATGTAAATGAACAAAGTAAGAAGAAATTAGAAACAAAAGAGATGTGGTTCCTGAGACGAATGTTGCGAATTTCTTGGACTGCCAGAGTAACTAACGATGACTGCCTGAAACAGGCTAATAAAACTAGAACATTATATACAACAATAAGACAGAGACAAACATCTTTCTTCGGTCACATGAAGAGAAGAGAGGCATTGGAGAACATCGTAACAACTGGAAAGATCGAGGGGAAAAGAGGCAGAGGCAGACCAAGAGAAATGATGCTGGATGGATTAAGACGGTGGCATGGAGGAATATCAGCAGCAGAGTTGATCCAGAAAACCAAAGACCGAGATCCGTGGAGAGCCATGAACGCCTACGCCAGCCGGCACGGCACTTGATGATGATGACCAAGAAAGATGTGGGCTCCTCCCGAGGAGATTGGGGAGTTATACTCTAAGAAAAAGAAACAAGGACACATGCGGCCACACTGGTTTATGATGTCTATGAGGGATTCCAGTGCTAGCTCGATATCCGGCTGTGGCCTTGTAACTAGAAGATGCAAACTACAGGTTAAGAGTAAGTTGTGATGAATACGCTTATGGAGAATTTCCACGAATCGCTAAATGGATTGCAGCGGTTCCTTATAAACGTAATGTGGCTCTTTTATTGCAGCTGAGCTGCGAGTTTGTCACTGTTTTCAGTGCTTATAATTCGTTTAGTAGGTAAGGAATCTGTGACAGGCCTAGAAAACAAGTAGGGAATTTACTTGATCCTGGACATTACTGCTCACGAATATATGGAGGACCTCCCGTGTGTTGCCGGGGCCCATAAGGGAAGCAAAGAATAGCAACACTGCTGCCTACCACGCATGTCGTAAGAGGCGACTAAGGAGGCTTGATGGTTCCGTCGCCCTGCTACTGAGTGAGTGCGTGGCGCGACACTGTGAGCTGTGAGTTTCGTGTGCAATGCTTTTGAATCTGCCCGAGGTCTTTTTTAAGTGACTGTATGTTCGGAGCGATGGCAGATGGCTATGTCCCAGAGTTGACCGGTTTTTGCCTTATGCAGAAATGCGGGGCTGCTGGGCTTCTGGTTGACTGCCACTATCATAGACGATGAACTGTATTTCGTGGACTGTGTGGGTGAACATCTAGGAAACACCCAGATGGGAAAATGACTGCCGATTCCATCAGAAATGAACTGGGTGTTTTGTGGGGGACTATTGTGTTGACATTCTGGTGGCGGCATTATGCACAGTGTATATGTGCGGGCTGTTGTTTATCGAGACTCCTGTCTATTCCACTTTTCACATTGGGCAGTGGGGAGCATTTTATGTGATATTCACTGGCACAGGAACGGAGCATAATGGGGACGACCCGTTGCTGTGAAGTTGGAACTGCGACTAACTAACTAACTAACTAAATATGGAGGACATTGAAGGAAAGAAGATAGTCACAGCTACTGGAGCTCCAGTTATACATTACCTTCACGCCTGATGGCATCAGTGGTAGTCAAAAACAACAACAAAAGCAGGACATTGAAGACAGAGGAAGTAGGTTTTGGGTATATTTTGACAAATGCTGGCGATGCCCTTCCTTATAGATAGGGGAGACATGAACATACCCAGAAAGCTGCAAGCTGTGGTAGATAAAGTGACTGAAAGATACTCTGGAATGTGTTCCGTCATCAACCCTGACAAAGCAACTGTGTTATCGAAACAGCATTTTAGTGATAAAGTGCTGAACATTAGTGTAAGTGGCAGTCTTTTTAAGAGAAAGAGAGAGAGAGAGAGAGAGAGAGAGAGAGAGAGAGAGAGAGAGAGAGAGTGAGAGAGAGAGAGAGAGAGAGAGAGAGAGAGAGATAACACAATTGCATACCTAGGAATGCCATTTATCACACGACTCTCTTAGAGACCACGAGAGAGACTGTGCTAAAGTTCAGGAAAGGGCTCAATCTTCCTTATTTGTGCTATTGAAGAAGGTGCTTTAGCACGTACACGTCAAGTGTGACTATACTCGTTCTTACAGTAGGATCCTCTACTTTATTCCTTCGATACATTTTTTTTTCCTTTTTTTTTTTGCAGAATCAATAAAATACTTCTCGTTGCATATCTATTTAGAACCCATGTGTCGTTTGTTGCTTTCATAGCGTACTTTTACATATTGTCATTTGATTGTTTTCTTGATCGTCAATGTGTGCCATTATGACCAACCTTGAGGTTCAGGCATGGCCACCTCACACAATCACCAGTCTTGAATCCCGTCTGTGTTCTAGTCCCTGCTAGGCCATGTGACTAATTTATCCACATATGTATCTGAGTGTTTTCTTGGTGCTCACCGTCTACTCTCCTTTCTCTAATTAATGTGAAATGTGTGGATTTCGATTGTTTTTTAAAGAGCGTCTCATTCGTATTTCTGTTCGCCCGTGGTAACCGTTGTATTTGATCCATAAACCACAAGTCTCCTACCATTAGATGTTTCAGTGTTTCACATGCATACAGCAGTATATGTTCTGTGTAGCTCTTTAACACTTTTGTGTGCTTACTGTCCGTGTTTCAAATGGATGTCTTATTGCAAATGATTGCTTTTTATTAGTGAATATGTGTTTAATATTGCATATAACTACTTTTTCCAAGACAATTCTCGTTCTAATTTCAACAAGGCATCTTCTTGATTTATTTGGTTGTTTCGGGATTTGAAATTTAAATATTGAGAATGCCACATATCAGTCACTGACACATAACAGATTGAGAAAGGCTGAAGGGAGCTTCACTAAAAGACCCACCGAATGGTACAATGATAGAATGCGCAGGGAAACTAAGGAGATGCGTCAGACGTCAACAAACAAGATTACGCTGTGACACTGTCTTGGGATTAGGACGTGTGTGATATTCTGAGGAGTCAATGTCGTGGACCAGATTGGATATTCTTATGCAGGTATAGCTCATATTCAAGTGGACGACGGGAGGATCGAAAGACCATGGACCCAGGAGCGAGATGAATATAACTAGAGGATACTGACACGGAACAAACGAACACAGGAATGAAAACCAGAATGAGCGCTGAGGTAGAGTTTAAGGACATATGAGTATGGCAATTCGAGCTGCTCGTAATAGGTGCTGATCCTGTGTTAGGGACACCTTATAGAGACGAAGAATTGTGTGTTGCAACATTGTTTATACACCCAAATAAACAGGTGTATTTTAATGCTTTATCGTCAGAGCCGCATCTGTGAGTTTTCGTTGCCAACTTCAGTTTGATGTTGAGTGTTTTTGTTTACTCTGGAGGCGAGCCAAATTTCAACAATACCTCGGGTGGATTCTTATAATTGAGAGGGATCGCACTTCGAGACATATGGGGACTCTTACCGGCCAAGTAAATTACAGCAGTGACCTTACGAGATCCACAAATGAATAATGAAGCCTGGACGGCAAGAATATGTCAAGAAACTGTGCACGGAAAGAAAGTTTGCACACCAAACTTCAATGTGACGCACCACGCGACATTCGGCGGAAATGATAACGCCCAATAAAACGCTGGAATATCCACAGTTGAAAACACAGAGCAAACGTTACAAATTACAATAACATAAGTATTGCTGAAAGATCTACAACAGAAGGTAAGAGGAACTTTAATATACCTCTTAGATCTTGCACATACATCGAGATTTTTCGAGAAATTACGTGCCAAACATTAGTCAATAAACATTTACAACAGCGTTAATACTTACTACAGCAATATTTACACATCGAGCAAGTAGCGGTATAGCTAAGTCTGAAATGCTGATATATAATTATACAGCTACTGAATTGTCAACACTACAACTACAAATGCATCTATGAAACAGTCGCCAAAGCACATATATTTATCATCTACAAGATCAAATAGAAAGTACATGCAATTAACAGTTTGCACAATTACGGGCGCATCAGATAGGAATAAGTTTTCGCGCACTATTGCACGGATGTAAATATAACAGAATTGACAGCACGTATTTAAAGAATATTTATGTGAATTATTATAGTTTAAGATCTTAAGAACTTATAAACAAAACGATGTCTGAGGAAAGTATTTAATTATATTGGACAGAGTGTGATCAAAAGATGAAGTATATACTTGGCATACTTATGCATCACATCAGGAGAGTAGGCCATAACCGGAGTTGGGTGAGAAGAATGGATTGGCTGGAGCAGAACTCAGGAATTGGGTCATACAAGAATTTACCGCTCAAGCCGCACGTGAGAGAGAGAGGAACGACAGAAGCTTCAAGCTGCACATGAACGAGAAGAACGACTAGAGAAGTTAGCTCGTGAAAAGGAACGGAGGGAACAGGAGAGGGCTATCAAGCAGAATGAGATAGCAGCTAGAGAAAAAGAATTAGCTTTGAGATGCGAAAGGATTGCAGCCGAAAAAGAGAAATTGGCTCTGAAGGAACAAAAGATAGCTGCAATGAGAAAAGACTTAAAGGCAAGACAATTAGCCGTAGATGCAGAAATCAAGCAAAAACGACTCGCACTTGAAGAGGAGAATCTTGCAAAGGAAACAATTTGGAAGGAGCAAATGAGGAAACAAAGACAAATGTATGAAATAAAAGAAAGTAATCACACAAGTAAAGTATGTGCTACAGTAGTGAAAGAACCAAACGCCAGAGATTTCGTTCAGAAAGTAACTATCGAACACAAGTCTAACGAAACACTTACAAGTGCAAATGCCCAAATTGAAATAACACAAAAAGAAGAAGAAGAAAAGACGCAAATAGAACAGGGTACATCAACGGTAGACATGCATGATACAACGCTACTGAGTGATGGCATAACGGTAAATAATTGCGAATACCAAGATTTACACAAAGTAAATGAACCCAAACATGAAGAAATAACTGATACTCAAAACAAATCAAACGGGATTACATGTCTCTCAATGACAATTTTCTAAAACATCCTAAAAAGATAGTAAAGGTTACACGCACTCAGTACAAACAACAGAGACAACATACTAAAGTGTTACATAAAACAATGGCAATGGGATTTAATAGCAATAATCATTGCTCAGATCATATCTTTTAGCAAAGTCAACCATATCACAGGTTGAATGTGTTGTCATAAAGATCTATTTAGAACAAAGATATATGCTTATTGCAACAGTGCATACATTATCGCAACAGCTCAGGAAACAAGGTTCATACAAACAAAAACGCGTATCATAAACATGCACACAGAAGTGAAGAAGCATAGTGCAAATATACACACAAAAGGCAAAACATGTATTACATACATATGCACAGAAGTCAAAAAGTATGTCACAAACATGCACGCACAATTTAAAAAAATACATTTCTTGCGGCATTAAAACTATCCATTCACAAGTTAAAAGAGCTACCAAAAAACCCGAAAGAAACTGATAGATTGGTTAATAGAAACCAAGAAATAACCACAAACATTTGTGCGCAAATCACAAAAAAGGTTGTAAACGTTAGGTGTGGGCAAAGAATTTTTTTAGAAACGTCATAAAAATGCAAGAACACTACAGACGACAAATTACACTTGTCTTTGTTTGCTGTAGTTATGCTCACTTCTTACTTCTGGTACAATTACCAAACTACGTCATTACAGCGTGGCATTACAGAAGATACACAAGACTGAAAACAATTACATTGTTCCAATCAACAAAGTTACAATGTACAATATTGGCATGCGTGCAGAGAAAGATTCTATAGGTTTGAAACGGGGGGGGGGAAAGGG
>JACEFZ010011118.1:0-53497 GCA_014155875.1 Cepaea nemoralis
CTGCACAATGAACGTCCCTGGATGTTTTCAGCCATGTTAATGAATGCCTTCGAGAACGAAGACATTGAAATAGACATCAACTACCGTATGGATGGACAGTTATTCAATCTCAGAAGGCTGAAAGCTGAAACCAAAATTAACAGCAACGCCGTCAGAGAGCTCCTGTTTGCTGATGATTGCGCTCTATACGCCAACTCAGAGGCGGACATGCAACATAATGTTTCAGCTTTCTCACATGCCTGTGCCAACTTTGGGCTCAATATCAACTTGGAGAAGACTGTAGTTATGTACCAGCCAGCTCCAGGGAATAATCACACTGTGCCGAATATCAAAGTGAATGATCATAGACTAAGTGTTGTGGACAAATTCACCTATCTTGGCAGCACTGTGTCACAAGCTGCCACAATTGATGACAAAGTGAATGCATGAATCTCCAAGGCCAGTGCGGCCTTTGGCAGACTGTACAAGAATGTATGAGACAGAACTGGAATAAGCCTGCAAACAAAGCTAAAAGTCTACAAAGCAGTTGTATTATCCACACTGCTATATGCTTGTGAAACCTGGACTGTTTATCAGCGACGCGCTAGGAAATTAAACCACTTCCACACAGTCTTCCTAAGGAAGCTACTGAAGATTAAATGGCAAGACAAGATTCCAGACACTGAAGTCCTAGAAAGAGCATCCATGCCCAGTATCCACACTATACTGATGAAGAATCAGATTCGTTGGGCTGGTCACTTGACTCGCATGCCAGATCACAGGTTCCCTAAACGAATTTTTTACAGCGAACTGCGTTGTGGTAAACGCTCCCAAGGTGGCCAGAGGAAACGCATTAACGACACTGAAAATTTCACTGAATGCTTTTGTAATTCATCATGACACCTGGGAGGCTGCAGCCAGAGACCGAAATTCGTAGCGTGCATCATTACGCAAAGGTGCAGTCATATGTGAGGCAACCAGGACTGCAAGATCTGTGAAGAAAAGGCAGGACAGAAAAACCACTGCAGGAAATCCTCCTCCAGAGACGTCAAGCATTCGTTGCCCACCATGTCAAAGAACATTTCGGGCCAAAATAGGCCTTATCAGCCATATTAGAACCCACGGCTCCATACCTTCAACCCCACTGAATGAAATTAATGATCATTATCATTCTTGATTGACAAACAACAACAACACTATCAAGCACCTCCTCTAACCAACAATGATGGGCAGGTTTACAGCCATTTCTATGACCTTCACCTCTTCCTCTACAACAGATAGATGGCGGGCTGGTTCAGTAAACCACAAGTGGACGGTAGAGATTGTCAACATAATCATACACACACATGGCTACCACACTTAAAGCTCTTCACCAGTACAAGTAAACAATATAATACAACATACGTACCGTATCCGCATAGAGGGGCATGGACTTTCTTGGTTCAGTGTCACAAACCTTCATCAGCCACGATGGTAATTGCGGAAATTCCCGTTAGTATGTGTAAACTGTGACGTTAGATCAATGAGACACTATAAATAAACGCGTGCTGTACGTTGCTGATACATAAATATCAATTGGAAAACCCGTTGAGGACATCAAGACAATTATTAAATACATACATGTTTGGCGCTCATAGAAGTAGGGGTGAGAATTAGATTCTAGAGGGCGCACTAGACAACATAAAAATGAAATGATACAGTGTCTAGTTGGTCATACGGTGAAGTACACTTGTTCCTGCAGAGAGGCTCTATTGTCATTTGGATGTGACAGGTTTGAATCCCTGTAAGTAACTATAGTTTTAAATCTTTTTGTTGTCTAGTGCGTTCTCTAGTCTCTAATTATTACCCCTACTTCCATGAGCGCCAAACAATACGTGTGTATTTGCTTATACATAAACAATGCAATGGGAACACGATACCTGCCTTACCGCCTACTTAATTTCTTTATATCAATCAACCTATATAGCTGCAGACTGACAGACAGACAGAGATGCAGACAGCAGACACATATATAAATACATACATATTTACACGCATATAAATACACACACACTCACACACACACACACACACACACACACACACATATATATATATATATATATATATATATATATATATATATATATATATATATATATATAATATATATATATAAGAGACTGTATGTGGGTGTGTCCTTTATGCGTTCGCGAACGGTCCATCCGATTGAGATGAAATTTTCTTCACGTCTTCCTTTCATTCCAAGCGCAGCCAACTGTGATATTTTTTTAGTGTGAAATCGGCTGCTTACTTAATATTATTTAATTTTTCATTTTACATTGTAATTTATATACAGCGAGGGGACTTAACTCTAGAAAAGTTATTTCAAGGGGCATAACTTTTAATAACATTGCTGTATAACTTATAGTCATATTGTTGCATCGTTTTCAAAGATTTATAAACTCTTTGTCTGTAGTTATGTACCGGCATATGAGTTATAATAAATAATGATACAATCTTTAGGGCATTTTCAAAGTTTTCATAAAAATAATGCATAATGCATAACATTGTAACTCATCTTTTTATGCTTACGAAGTTATCTACAGTCATGCAGGTGATTAGAAACGGTTTTCATTAGAAATAATGGATGGTGTGTGGAAGGACATTCTTTTAAGTTACTTTATTTTGTTGTATGAATTTAATGAGACTCTACCCGCCAGGAGCTGGGCGAAGCCACGCCGGGTCAGATAGATAGACAGACCCACCTTTTCGCTGCAGTTATCTACAGGCATATGCGTTAAATCCTCCTCCTCCTCCTCTCCCCTCCTCCTCCTACTCTCTTCCTCTTCCCCTCCCCCCTCTCCATCCTCCTCCTCCCTCTTTCTCCTCCTCCTCCCTTTTCCTCCTCCTCCTCCTTCCTCCTCCTCCCTCTTCCTCCTCCTACCTCCTCCCTCCTCCTAATCACTCCTCTTCCTTCCTCCTCCCTTCTCCTCCTCTCTCCTCCTACTCCCTCCTCTTTCCTCCTCCTCCTACGTCCTCCCCCTCATCCCTCCTCCTCCCTCCTCCTCCTCCCTCCTCCTCCTCCCTTATCCCCCTCCTCCCTCCTCCTCCTCCCTCGTCCTCCTCCCTCCTTCTCTTCTCTCCTCCTCCTCTCTCCTCCTCCTCCTCCCTCTACCTCCTCCCTCCTCCTTCCTCCTCCTCCCTCCTCCTACCTCCTCCTCCTCCCTCCTCCTCCTCTCTCCTTCTCTTAATCCCTCCTTTTCCCTCCTATTCCTCCCTACTCCTACTCCTCCCTCCTCTTCCCTCCTCCTCCTCTCTCCGCCTATCTCTTCCTCCCTCCGCCTCCTCCCTCCTCCTCCCTCCTCCACCTCCCTCTTCCTCTTTCCAGCTCCTACTCCTCCTTTTTCTTCTTCTGCTGCTGCTGCTGTCGCCGCTCCATTTACCCAAGTTAATTGTTGGGGAAGATGTAAAGACCTTTCAAGTGCTCTTTCTAATGCTTTTTGTAAGTTCGTCTTCGTTTATCTAGGTTGTTCTAACTGCAACCAATAAATGATTAGACAGACAGGCAGACATACAGACAGAAAGACAGAGAGGGATGGACAGACAGACAGACAGACAGACAGACAGACAGACAGGCAGACAGACAGACAGACAGACAGACGGGAACGGGAACTTATATGACTACTTATATTAATTAAATGAGATGCTCCCCATCAGGGGCTATGCGAAGCCGGGCAGGGTCAGACAGACAGATAGACAGACAGATAGACAGACAGACAGATAGACAGTCGGGAACGGGAACTTATATGACTACATATATGAATTAAATGAGATGCTCCACACCAGGAGCTGGGCGATGCCGGGTCAGACAGACAGACAGACAGACAGACAGATAGTCGGTAACGGGAACGAGAACTTATATGACTACTTATATGAATTAAATGAGATGCTCCCCACCAGGGACTGGGTGAAGCCGGGCAGGGTCTGCTAGTATATATGTATATATATACATATATATATATATATATATATATATATATATATATATATATATATATATATATATATATATATATACACAAATATATATATCTGTGTGTGTGTGTGTGTGTGTGTGTGTGTGTGTGTGTGTGTGTGTGTGTGTGTGTGTGTGTGTGTGTGTGTGTGTGTGATAGCGCCAAACCAACGCATCTTGGTTTGGCCTGTCTCAAGATAAAAATATGGACAACGCCGGAAACGCAATTAGTAACAAAGCAACTTTGAGATCCATGTTGTCTTATATCGCCCCCCGCCCCCGAGCTGGTTGGTGAAAATAAATGTGCCGTCCTGCCCTGTTTTTGAAGATGAGAGATGTGGGCAGTGCACCCTGTTTCGGCTTTTCGGTTGTGGGAACAATTCCCTGAGTTAATCTGTGATCAACTGATGTCTTTACAAAGCTGTAAGTTTAAAATGTTTAATTTAATAAATATTTTTTTAAATCGCAGCACACGCCATGTTACCGGCTTGAAAAGAGTTAGCGTGGGAAAACTGATGTGTGTGAACAGTGGTGTTAGGCGAGGTGGTATGAACAAAGACATATGAATAGATAATATGAATAAATGCTATTGAAATGGGCTGTTTACAGATTGATTTAGCGTCCCTAAAGCTTTATGAGAATAAGAGTTAACGGGTTAATATATAGAGATGTAAGCAATCACACATGGTGATGTGCAATATGTAGAATAGGTTATTGGTGGTGATTAAGTATCATAGAGACTGATGCCATGTCATGCCAGCCATACTGGCACAAGATTATTTTGTTGGGAATTATTTTACATGGTTATCCTATGACATTAATGTGTTACTGGCTAAATAGATATGTGGGAGATTCACCAAGATATACAATGTATGAGGTCATAAATTATAGTTAATGAAAAGACTGGAGCCATGATGGGCATAAAATTGAATGCTTATGAGAAGGGGAAAATAACCATGATCATGTGTCTAATATGTGTAAAGAGGAAGAGTACTTACATGTTATTGGTGGCAATGATTGTTAATGATTAAGCTATGTAGTTAGGACATGTGGGTAACAATAGAGGTGAAGGAAATAATGCATTATAGGGACTCCATGCAGACTGACAGCTACGGAGCGTAGAAAATGAGGCACATTTAACACACGGAGTGCGTATCCGCAATTATAATTTAATCATGATAATGGCGAATGAAGTGTGGTTTTACTGAGGGAGAACAGTCAGGGGTATCTGGAACTTTTAGTATTAGTAAAGGAGTTTATCAATTAGCATTGAAGCCTGGTATCACCTCTGTTACCAGAATGCTATAATATTTGCACCGGTGTATCAGACTGGGAGTGGAATCATATGGCTGATGTTTTATGTGTCTCTAGTCCGACTTTGTGACTGCACAAGACTTTAGGCTACCATTCGTTTGTAAAGAGTCACTATATCACGGAGTTTCCGGCTTGGGTCGAGATGGCGGGATGTGTTTTCTTCCAACTTTACTAAAGACGGTTGATCGGCGGCCTGACAATCCGTCATCATAAAACTCACAGCTGTTACAGAATCAGATTTCTGGCTCCATATGTTTGATGCTTCGCACAAACAAAAAGAACCATGACTTCTGCCCTATGCGACAACTTAGGCACGAGAGGAAAGACAAGACAAAACATGGTGCTTGTTGTACCGTGGAAAGAATGTGATTTAGTGCTGCGGACCACCCTTCGCAAAGATATTAATATGTAATTGTCATGTGACATGAAACGTAAGGTAGCAAAATTTATAATCAGTGTATCATAAAAAGAATGAGGAATAGAGGGCATAAATGTACATCTGTTGCCTAGTAACAAAGTATATTACACTGATTGTATTTGGCCTTAAACAACACATGTTTGCCATTAGTGTATAAGAATGACATAATATATAGTACACTTGTTGTTGCATTAGTACTGATATTATGTATCTACCAATGAACATTGTTATGCCTATTTTCTGTCTCATATGAATGATGCAATCTTACCACTATTCATGTACTTTCACTTGATACTATTTATGAACTGTTTTAGTGGCATCAGAGAGTCCCTCAATTGATTTTCTGGGTAGCACATGTTTATATTTAACTTGCTGTGAGTGTTGTGATTCTCCTATGTGCAAGTGTTACATTTTCACATTTTATGCAGAAATGTGTGGCTGCTGGTCTTCTAGTGACTTCCGCTTCCATTGACGACAAAATGTATTTTCGTAAGGTCTTTTTTGTTGGCATTCTGGCGACGGCATTATACGATGAACTGTAATTTCGTGGAGGACTTTTGTGTTGACATTCTGGCGGTGGCATTATTATGCACAGTGTACTTGTGCTGGCTGTTGGTTGCCGAGACTCCTATCTTTTCCACTTTTCACAGTGGGCAGTGAGGAACATTTTGTGCGATATTCACTGGCACAAGAATGGAGCATAATGGGGACGACCCGTTGCTGTGAAGTTGGAACCGCGACTAACTAACTTACTAAGGCATGGTTTAGTGAGTTATGTTCCGTTCACAAATAATTGCCACGATTTATTTATTTTTATTTTTTTTACATTGACTGTTGCATCGTAACGAAATGTTTCCTACCGTTTTCTATTTACCCCCGCCTAGGGAATATTTCTTTGATAGGTCCAAAAGCAACTTAAATCATGGAAAGCGGCGATATTTCGTTGATGTGTTGTCGAAAATGTTGTGAATTCACGCTTACAAACTTGTTTTACAGTAATGCATCTCAGTTCGGGTCACGACACAAGGCATATCCAGATTCGTATGGAAGTAGGCGCACTGTTTAATGTTAGTAAAACCAGAGAATTTACAGAGGCATGGGGTTAATAATGTGAAATCGATATGGAAGGGGACAGGAAAGACAGTCAATCATGTGCCATGCCGGAAAGCGTGGGCGGTCATGATTCGCCATTTCACTCGATCACCAGAGTCGTGGATCAGCTCAGTCTTCCTGTCTCGTCCATGCCATGTGGCCAAGTCATCCAAATATCTTCCTCTCGGTCTTCCTCTTCGTCTGTCCAAAAGTTGTTGACTGTCCACGTCTAATCTCTCCAATCAATCAACGACCTTCACTTGTCTCCTGCAGCACTTGGTCACTGTTTTTTTTTTATCTGTCCATGGCATTCCTTGCATTTTCCTCAGAAACCACATTTCTGCAGCCATCAGATGGTTTTCAGCTTGACTGCACATTGTCCAAGTTTCACATCCATACAAAAGAACAGGCTCTATGTATCCCCTCAAGACTCTTTTTCTCGTTTCAATTGACATCTTTTTATTGGTCAGAATGTTTTTCATCTTGCTAAAGGCCACCTTCGCCATGGCGATCCTTGTTCTAATCTCCTCAAGGCACCCCCCCCCCCCCCCATCAGATGCCACGACTGTTCCGAGACAATTGTACCGACTCACCTGTTGAAGAACACTCTCATTCACTTGTATATTACACTGTGGCACTTCGTTCCTCCCAGTGACGACCACAACCAGTGTCTTCCAACAATTCAATTCCAACCCCAGCTGCTCACTGTGGACAACAACCACGGCTACCAACTGTTGCAGATCATGTGCATTGTCTGCAATCAACACTGCATCATCTGCATATTCAATGTTATTTATGCTTCGTCCTCCAATGCCGACTCCATTTACGTCTTCTACATTTCTGAAAATATGTTCACTGTATAGGAAAAAAAGATCTGGAGACACCACACATCCCTGCCCAACACCTCTCTTAATAGGTTGATATTGTCCCACTTTATCATCAATCCCCATGGCATCCCATCCCATCATCCCCTATTTCAGATTGTATTTTCTTCCTCACTCTTTGCATGATAATTCGTAACAAGATCTTTGTGATGTGACTCATTATACCATTTGTTGTATGTTGATCACACTCCAAAGTTCCCGATTTCTCTGGGACTGCAACAAATGCAGAATTACATAACTCAGAAGGCATATCTCCAGCATCATATAACGTGCTCAGCAGTCTGGTGACCCGCTCTAGTCCACATTCCTCCAAAGCTTTAATCATTTCTGTTGTGATGTTATCTGCACCGGGGGCCTTGCCAGCCCTCATATACCCAAGAACATTTTGAACCTCCATCTTTAAAATTGGTGGTTCTTCATTATTAAATCTAATATCATACTGTTCCTCTCTGTTATCATTACACAGGTTTTTCACATAATCTGTCCACACATGTAGAATCCGATCTTCCTGTATTATGACTCTGCCATCTCTAGCTTTCAGACAGCCTGTTGATGCACTTGTTCCTTTATTAGTAAGCTCCCGAACTCCCCTTGGCACCATTTTGGTACTTCGACTGTTGTGTTGCATTTCAATTTCCAAGCACCCTTCCTCAAGCAATGATTCCTCTGCCTTCCCACACAATATTCTGACTTGTCTGTGAATTTCTTCACACTTGGCAGGACTATTCTTGCCGAATCTTCCTGTTTCCATTAGGTGCAAAATCTCTTCAGCCATCCATTTCTTACGATCCACCTTCTTTAATCTTGGAATAGCTGTGTCTGCAGCCAAACCGATTGAATTCCCTAACATTTCCCATTGATCATTCACATCCTGGAACAATATCTCTAGATCAGACAATACATCAAATCTGTTCTGTACCTCCATGTTTAATTCGCTTTGTATTTCCGTGTCATCACTCAATGTACAAAAATCATATTTAGTGTCTCCTGTTATACACTTGACTTTCTTCAGCCTTATTCCCAGTGTTCCTGCCAGTAGTCTGTGATCACTATAACAATCAGCACCGGGAACTGTCTTTGCTACCGTCAGTGCGTCCCTAAATCTTCTGCTAATCAGAATGTAGTCAATCTGGTTTCTGAACCTGTTATCATGACTCCTCCATGTCCATAATCCCCCAGGGTGTTGCTCAAAACAGGTGTTTCCTCCAATCATTTCCTTTTCTTTAGCCCACTCTACGAGTCCGTATCCTCTCTCACCTCTCTTTCCCAAACCACAGCCTCCCACTGTGTATCTATCACCTTGATTTCCTACTTTTACATTGAAGTCTCCTATTATGATGTCCTTTTCTTAATTTTTACATTTCTTTAAGGCAGACCCTATGTCACTACAGAATTCCTCTACACTATCTTCACTGGACTCTCCCGTTGGGGCGTATACCTGAATAACATTTATGCTAAAAGGTCTGCCACTCAATTTAACTAGTAGAACCCTGTCCGACACGGGCCAATATCCTTGAACAGACTTTGATGTTTTCCGGTCCTAAATTATTGCCACTCTCCTGTGTCGATCTTCACCTCCAGAATAAACAATCCCAAAATCTTCACCTATCTTGATGCCCGCTCCTGTCCATCCCGTCTCTCACATACCTAAAATACAATTTTTTTCTCTTTGAATTTCTTGTTTCATGTTCTCTAACCTTCCGCCGTCGTTTAACGTCCTAACGTTCCATGTTGCCAATTTCAATGTCTTTGTCCTTGTCCTGCGTTGATCAGTCTTTAAGCGAATCATAATGTACTAGGCACTTTCAAAAAGGTAGTTTGCCATTGCTTTCCTCTATGGCAGTGACCATACTGGCAGGATGACCGCAACCATTGTCTCTCGAAAGAGATCCTCTGCCTGCCGTATCGAAACTCGAGACCATGACCAACATATATCTGTCTGCTGCCCTCAAAATGTCATCAACCACCTGCCTTTCGTGGCTTCTTTTGAAAACTTCGAATCAACGAACACAAAATAATATCACATAATCCACAGGAAAACACTATCCACGTGAAATCCACAGGAAATCCACAGAAAAACACTGAACAGCGTCTCCCCGAAAAACAACGCTTTATCTCGTCGCCATTGTACCGGAAAGTAAAAGGGATATATTTCTTACCTTATTTTTCATTTCCTTCTTGTTTCTTTAACTGCTCGTTAATAATGTGTACACGAGGAGTTATGCTACTATAATGCATTTAGCTTTTATATGGAATTCGTGAAAGCTTCCAAACAGCTGTGCGTCAAAATGCGTATGGAGTGACCAGAGATGATACCGCAATTTAGTCATCATATGTCAATTTTTAAGGATCTGTTCAGCTGTCTGTGTAGTTTGTTCACAAGTGCTCACGGGTGACAGAACCGTTTTGCATTTTCGTGAAAGGTTGCCTATGTTGCTGTTTATTGTTCATAGACGGACATATTTTCCTGTTTTGCCCGACGAATATAGTTGTGAATGTCTCTGTAGTGGGTTTCTTTCTTAACGGCCAAGATGTTGCTCCTCTATTCATTGAAGTGTATAGATTGATTAGCACATTCGTATGTTGTCACCTCATTTGACAACGTGTTTGTTCTTACGTTTCTTGTTCTGCCACACTGTGTCAGTTTCCACCGTAATATTCAATGCGTCTAGTGTTGTTTTTTTTTCGTTGAGGGCTTGCGGAACTGACAATTCATCACTGTGGAATACAAACTGTTGCCATTTACAAATTGTATTGTTTGTGCTGATGCTGTAATGTTTAGCGCCTGCAATTCTTCTGAACAGATGGAGCGAAATATCCCAGTAGGTGTGCATGTCGATTAATGTCTGCTATCTGCCCAGACGTTAATCTGTGTCGGACGATTCCAGTAGGTTGATGACTGCTCTCGATTGTTAGTTAGTCTTTCCTCTTGAGCCTAAGGCGGCGCATAGGGCTGAAGACCTGACTCTCCATGCCTGGCGGTTCGCTGCTACCTGTTGTAGATCTTGTATATTTACTTGGCCATTGAATGAGCCTTCTCTAATGATGGTTCTACGCAGGGTCTCTCTTGGTCTTCCCCGTTTTCTTTTCCCTACTGGTGACCTTATGAGGGCTTGGTAGGGGAGTCTTGACTTGTCCATTCTGAGTACATGGCCGATGTAGTTCCAACGGCGTCTTCATATGAAATTGAATACTGTATCTTGCTTAGTTTCTTGTCTTATTTGCGTATTGGTTCTAAAGTCTGTCCAGTGGATGTTTAGAAGTCTTTTAAGACATTTGTTCTCAAAATTATCTAATTTTTTATCTAAAGCTACCGTTGATTTCCAACTTTCACATCCATACGTTAACACTGGAATCACACAAGAGTTGAAGATTTTAAGTTTTGTGTGTTTGCTGAGTGTCTTTGACTTCCAGATGTTTGACAGTTTATTGAAGGCACCAGATGCCAGTGCGATTCTAGATGATATTTCTGGTGTTGAGTCCCCTGTAGATGTCATTTTGCTTCCTAGGTATGTGAAGCTGTTGACTTTTTCAAGAACGTAGCTGTTCAATGTGGTGTCATCTGAACTGTTGGTAAGATCAATAGTCTTTGTTTTTGTGGTGTTAATTTAGAGACCAATTTGCCCTGAAACATTTTGGAGGTGGTTTATTTTCTCTTGGGCATCCGGGTGTGTTGAACTCAAAAGCACTATATGGATACCCATATTATCTCGCTCTCGATTGCATAAAATTCATTTCATCCTTTCTCCAATAGTCATCTTCCTCTTTCAACACACGGTCCTCATATTTTTTTCCAGTAACTGTGTAACAGAGCACCATCTCTGTTAAGAAGTTAATGAGTTAATGGATGGTGTGCAAAATAGGGAAATAGGTTTGTGAACGCGTGAGCACCAGTAGTTTAGGTATCTAGGGTTGCTCACGCGTTGACGTAAACAGTTTTCCATCAGCCGCCGAGTTAGACAAGTCGTGTACGATTTCATCTATACAGTACTTTACAAGTTTGATGCAAATAAACTCGGATGAATTGTTCAAATTGACTTTGTCGTTTATAGACACACACCATCTACTTGTCTGGCTGCCTACAGTTGCCTTGTTGTCCTCTAGCACTGTTAGAGGACTCTATTTTGGTGTCGTAGACCCCAGGATTTCCAACATATGGGTCGACGCGGGAATCATCTTGGCACAAGTGAAGACTTCTATTGAACATGTCGAAAAATAGAGGCTGTTCTTGTTGATTATTTTTTTGAGAGACACAGCAACTGAAAGCCCGGCCAGGGGTAGTTGTGATTTCTCGGGCTGCTGAATTATCGTAATATAGTCCTCTGTGAAGGTCAAGAAGCTGCTCAGTACTGCCTAACTAAGGGACTGATGTTCTGTGGCCATGCCTGAGTCATTGCTACACAGCAGCCTGATGCTTGGCGCACAGTGATGTTTGCTGAACTCGAAAAGCCAGTCGGAGGTGCTTATTGCTGCTGTCATTTTTCGCCGAACCTAGGAGGCCAGGCCAACCAAGCTCGCTCGTTGCTGTACGTATCTATCAGTCAGTCCTGCACGATAATAAGTTCGAGAACCAGCTGTCAAGAATGAGCTGTTCTTAAATCGTCAGACGAACCGCTCTTTGCTCGATTGTTTAAAACTGGTTGGAGAGGACATTTACGAGACAAGATACGAAACTGGAAGGGTCACACTCAATTCATCAAGTATGCGATTCAGCTGCACTGGGCTCCTCTGAGGCGGGTGGGCATAATGGTTGCCGGCCTTGCTAAGGAGGAGAGCCTATTTTAATCGCTTTGCTTCTGACTGAAGTCGAGCTAGAGGCGTTTCCAGACCGATACCGAAGAAGCCAAAGTTCAGACGTGCCCAACCAGGGGTGAAGCCAAAGTTCAGACGGGCCCAACCAGGGGTGAAAGTGATCGTTACACTAGCGAAGCCAGAGATTACTCAGGAATCGAAATTAACAGTATAGCTCTCGTCAATTGGATGTACTTTCTTTGAAGAACACGACACTACTCGCTGGGAAACTTACATCCTCAAGGGTATCCTTACATAAAGTATATTAATATATTAATTATAGGTAACCATATTGTAATGATGAAATAATTTCTATTGAGTGAAGTTATATAACAAAAATATTTCAGCTTATATCATAAAGGCTACTATGGAAGTCTTTTATAGGAAGTTAGGACGTGTGACAGAGTTGATGGACAGCTTAAAAATGGACGTAGATAGAATTTCGTCTATAATAAAAGTGATAAAGAGACAGACGCTTGAACGAACGGAGCACGAGACAGGTATGAGATATTATGGTGTAGGCAAGCCCAATAGATGGCAGCCGGTCAATAGGAACGATAACCAGTGTGGTTACAATTCTAAAGTTATTAGCTATATAAATATGAAAACAGATAAGAGGGAGACACAGAGATATGTAGTGAATCAAAACAAAAATTTAGGAATTGGTAATGGCCAGAAAAGGAATTTGTATAAGAAACAGTGGTCTTGGCCTTCAAATACTGAAAACGCAAGAGCTTTGCGAGAAAACTGGTTACAGATCAGACAGTTGCGATATTCGCTTGCAAGGTTGAAAAACAGAGAAGAAAACACAGACAGGACTTTGGGTGGTCAGAAGGTGTTTTCAGTCTTTAGTGTCAGACAAGAAAGAGAGGCACAGACGCAGACAGTCAGCAGTGTGGAGAAGAGTACTCAGACACCGATTGATAAAGTAGAAAGGAAAACTCAATCAAAACCAACTGAGTTGAAAGTGACAAAGAGAGACACCGTTACATTTAAGGAGGCAGGTCGTGCAGAGTTTAGACAACCCAAGACAAAAGACAGCAGAAAGAAAATTAGAGTGTTAGGACTAGAAATGGGAAAAGTTTGCTCATATATAATCATGGGTGTGGAACCGAAGAATCTGAGTCGTCTCTAGAATCAGAATTTTCAGACCTCGCAGATTTTTGAATAGAATGTACACCCGACAGGGATTTAAAAGGAATGAATAAGAACGGGAGGATCGTACTACGAGCAGATCCTGACTCGAAGGGAGATGTTTCCTCGTACGGTATGGTTGGTGGTAGACAAGCAGGCAAATTTTTAGTTAGTGACTCTGTGGAACAAGATAACAGTATATATGGCAGAAAAGTAGCAAAAGCCAGGAGACGAATTCCAAAGATGGGAGAAAAAGATACTTTTAAAAAGAAAGATGTTTGTATAGTAGAAAGTAGAACGCAAAAACAGCAAAAGGCTGAAGCAACGCTGGACAAAACTAGAACTCTCATGAAGGCGATAAGACCATGGTTATATTTAAATAACTGATACGTGCAGATTTGAGCATTTTGTAACTGAGATTGGGGTAATTCAAGTATGATGAGGGTTATACCGGCTCAAATGTTGTGTTGCTGTGGAGAGGATTAAAGTGATGTGTGATGTTGAGAACTGATGTAGTATTGTCTTGTATTGCATAGGTTGTTTTGGGGTATAAAGGAGTCATAGAATAGCCACCGATTGGGTAGTTAGGATGTTATAGCCTGAGAATAGCGCGAAGAAGTAAATCATTGTTATAAGAGATTGAGGAGAAGTGAATGATTTGTTATGCGTTGTCTGGACGAGCATGATATGTGTGAGTAAAAAGAGAAGTTGATGGGGTGCTTTATGGTGCGTTGAGCGTGGTTGATCGTAGTTCCGAGGAGATAGGACGTTGGGTGTTGAAGTGAATTGTTTGGTCATGCGTGGTCCTTGCGTGGTAGACGTGTAGGCAGACCTGTGTTAGTTGTACTGATTAGAGAGTGAAGAGTGAAGTTTTGAAACACCGTCTAATTAGAATGCGTGGATAGAAAGATGTCAGGCTCTTAGTAATAACAGAGCGAGATATACTTCATAAATGTGTGAAGTGAGAAATTGTGTAAGAAACACCCAGAGGATGCACATGATATGCACGTGTCTGAAGACAGAGGTTGTAGCGCGTTGAGTGTGTCTGATTATGTTTTAGAGGGAGGGAGATGTTGGAATGTCGAAGTAGTTTGTAGTAGAGAATTAGGTAAGACAGAGAATGCCATGCGTGCATATATATATGTTTGGTTGGGATGATTAGAGAATAGATGAATTAGAGCTTGAAACGTGGAATGTTTATGTTGAGTGAGGTGTGCTAGAGCAGTTGACATAACGTAAAACTGACATAGAGAGATATAGGCTAGTTAGAAATGTTGGTTGTTAGAGATAATGTGTTGTTTGAGCGGAATAGGCTCTGACTTATTAAAAGGGACCGAATGTTGAAATGAGGAAGTAGTTAGATGGTGAAAGTCCTGTGGCAGATATTGAATTAAAGTTCCGTTTGTCGTTTTAGGAAACAGATCTGGTGTCGTTTGGCGGAATTATGTTTGAATGAGGTTGCATGATGCAGAGAAATGAGATGGGATTAGTATGTCTTGTCAGAGTGAGAATTGTTGAGAAGAATCGGGTGTCTGTAAAGAAGATAGACAATAAGGAGCCAGATTATCTAGGTTGTTAGCCGTATGCGGTGCGGTTGCTGTTTCTGAAAGAGTTCTGTCAGGGTCTTAAACTTGGCTCGCTAACCTAACAGTGTGAGACAGTACAAGTACAACGTGATTTGACGTAAAACTCAACGACACACCGTTCAATGGATTTATTCACATATCAAATACAGAACGATGATCACAACAATATATACTTGATACTTCAATACACTTACATACAGCTCACAAGTCTAACTCAAGATGTCCAGACACTCGACTTTCAAGCACAGAAAACCACACAACGCCTTTCTCTCATCATACGTCTGTCCGAGTCGAAGTCCCAGAGCTGTCTGCCGCTAGTTCGCAACTTGCCTCCCACCTCAAGTGGCTTCACGAGGCATGCGTGCGTCTTGCGTCGTCAGCCTGACCGCTGGTCGCTCGTCAGCCAGCAATCTTGCAGGCAGGTACTACTACTCGCCTGGCGGCGTAACGAAGTTGCTGCATCCCTGCTGGGAGCTAAGTCGCCTGGCGGGCGTAACGATGTCACTGCATCACTGTACCCTTTCTGGACTCTGACACGCTCCCCCGGCAAATTCATGAAAGATGTCATCTTTCATGTATAATATATGTACCTACTGGGTTAATATTCTAACCTTGTCAGAGTCTACCCTTCTATTGTTATACACATTGGTATGAAAAATACAAATAAATATACATATGCCATAGAAATATATATATGAAATGGAAGTTGCATTCAACGACATGTGGTGTTCAACCTTTAACACATGTCAGGTTTCATCCTCTCGATGGCTGATTACCTTAATTGCATTAATGACCCAGTCAGATCGGTAGTACCAGCTTCACGCATCTACCTCGCAGCCTACCAAAAAAAACGTAATAATATGGTTCTTGAAACAAAAACCATCTAGCTAGACCGAAATGTGGCTTTTAGATAAGTCACATTAAACGCTCAAACCCTGACCTCATTTGGCCAGGAGTTCTTGTGTTGGTCTGCAATGTCGGCAACCCTCTGCCATGCCCAGTAGATGCCTACCTGGTGTGTTAACAATCTGGCAAACACATGGCTATTTTTATACAATACATTACAGTATACATTTCAAATTATGGCCCTTTGTGTAATGACGTAATAACAAATAAATGAAAGGGGAATAATTTCAACATTAAATGAAATACAATAATTTACAATAATTATCCTATTTCTTAGCGTCATTGCTTGACGTTTCTTCATAGTAATGAGAAAAAGTCGGTAATATGAATACATTAATCAAGATATGATTCTAAGATTACACTACTTAAATATATAAACACACAATTCGTGTATTTAACTTTGTTAATTCCTAAAGATTTTAGAATCGTCATAGCTTTTTAAACTTTTATTTGTCGTCTGCAAATTTTGCTCTAAATTTCTAACTAATCCGGAAGTACACACGAACACTAAAATAGCTGATGTTGAAGCTTGCAGAACACACTTGTTCCGGTCTGATGTAGTTACGGAAAGTACAATGTTCTCACAGTTCATGTGTTGGAAGTTTCACTACAAAACCTTCTGGATTACGATTGACTGTTCATGTGTTGGATGTTTCACTACAGAATATTATGGATTTCGTTCACTGCAATGGTGTAGCTGTCAATGTTTAGTTTACACGTTCACACACGTCATTAAAATATCCCTGGAATGTTTCACACGCAAATGCCACTGTCAAATTGGATAGTTCGCTTACGGTAAGTTTTTGAGCGAATGTGACACTGTTCTTGTTCGTGATATATACAATTAATAAAGTTCGCTTTCTACCACACACTACACAATTATACACGACAATCACTACATGAATTAGTAAAATAAGAACACTATATATAATGGGAGTAATCCCTATCACAATATTGTAGACATTACACAGCTTTTTGTGAATGAAAAAAAATTATTCACTGAGGAATGGCTGTGTCGGTCTGAGTGTATTTGTACACACTGCACTCAGACATTGGTGCTTACTGGGTCGGTCGGAAAACGGGACAAAAGATCGGCAATTGAATTGGTTCTGCCTGGGATATGTCGAACCTCAAAGCTGTAATCTTGAAGTTTAAGAGACCAGCGCGCTACCATATGATTTGAAGGTACACCCGAATTTATAAACCGTAAAGGGCTGCTGTCAGATTCCACGATAAAATGACGTCCTAGAAGAAATCTGGACAATTTTGTTATACCCACCACTAAAGATAGGGCTTCCAATTGAGGGATAGACCACGCCCGTTCTCTGGGCTTTAGTTTCCTGGATACGAAGTACACGGGATGGAGGATGTTATTGTACTCTTGTAACAAGACTGCTCCAATCGCCACGGGGCTAGCATCTGTACGCAATCTGAAAGGTAAATGGAGATTGGGCAATTTCAGGATGAGATTATTTAAACTATTATCAGAAAAACATGCTAGTACTTTTTGGAATGCAATTTTTAGGCATTCATTGTGTACAATTTTATCTGGTTTATCTTTTGTTAGTAAATTAGTAAACACTTCGGTCAGTTTGGAAAAATCAGGAATGAACTGCCGGTAATAATTTATCAGTCCCAACAAACTTCTGACTTGTTTTTTTGTAGTCGGAAGTGAGAGTTTTAGTATCTTGGACACAATGTTATCGTCTGTCATGACAAAGCCATTGGATATTTTGTACCACCAAGAAAGATATTTCCTGGTAGGCTATGTCTACTTTCGCAGGCTTCACTGTCAGTCCGTGCTGTCTAATACGTTCAAATGTCTGTTCTAACGTCTTAATGTGCTCTGTCATTGTCTCTGTGTGGACACAGATGTCGTCTATATAGCAAATTATGTTAGGAATGTCTACAAGAAGAAGTCGTGTCATACGTACGAAGGTGGCTGGGGCATTGACTAGCCCAATGGAAGTTTGCGCCATTCGTACAGTCCCCACGGTGTGGCAAATGCTGTCAGATGTCTGCTCTGTTCGTCTACTTCTATCTGATAATATCCTTTAGTCATATCTATCTTCGTGAAGAACCTAGCGTCTGTCAGTTCTGTCAGAAGATCGTCAGCGTTTGCCATTGGCTCCAAATCTAGAACAGTTATTTTATTTAGCTTTCGATAGTCGATACACAGTCTTATTGTATTGTCCTTTTTGCGTATTATGACCATAGGAGATGAGAAGTCTGATTGGGATCGTCTTATGATGTTGTTTTTCTCTAAGTTGATGATCTCCTGATGTAAATGTTCTTTGTAATGTGATGGAATGGTGTATGGTCTGCATCTTATGGGTGTGTTCGATGTGAGTGTGATGTGATGCTGTACTAATTCTGTTTGTCCTGGGTTGTTGGAAAAGATGGTGTTGTACTGTTGTATAAGCTGTTTGCAACTGTTTGTCTCTGCTTGAGTTAACTTTGGGTTGATTTTGATCTCCTTCAAGCAGTTTGTCGTGTCTAATGCAGGTGTTGGAATCTCGTCACTAGCATCGTCGTCTTCGTGATCTATTATCACTGTACAAGCTGTCGTATCGTCTTGTTCGTTGTCTCTGTTGTGGTAAGGTCATAGCATATTTATGTGAAATATTTTATGTTTGTCTTTTATTAGGATTTCGTAGTCTACAGGTGAATTCTGTCTCGTCACTTTAAAAGGTCCCTGCCAAGAATCAGTCAATAAGTGTCTGTCACTAGGTAGTAGAAGAAGAACGTCCTGTCCAGGTGTCAACGTTATTGTCCTGTTACCTTTGTCAGCATACTGTCTATAAGTAGCACCAGATAATTTTAGTGCATTCTTTGCAATAATACACGATTTTATGATTCTTTCACGCAATGATGTAACCTATACGTATGATGATATGGGTGTAAGTACTGGAGTAGAGTCAGTTAACATTTGGTGATAAATAGTCAATGGGCCACGTGGTTTGGCACCATAGATAAGTTCAAAAGGGGAGAAACCGGTACTAGAATGTGGTACCTCGCGATAAGCAAAAAGAATAGCTGGTAGATATACATCCCAGTTAGTGGGGTGCTCTTGCGTTACTTTGGCAAGCATGTGCTTTAGATCCCCGTTAAATTTTTCTATTACTCCACTACTGTGAGGATGGTACGGGGAATTGAAACATTGCTTCACTCCCAACATTTTGGTGAAAGCTTGGGTAGATGCGGCAATAAACTGAGTGCCCCTATCAGATTGGATAGTATCTGGAAAACCTATCCGAGAAAAAAATATGGAAGAACACTTCCATTATATCATTGGCAGTTATTTTCTTTAGCGGAATAGCTTCTGGCCAGCGACTACATTGATCAATGACAGTTAGAATATATTTATTCCCTCTAGTTGTTGTATGATTAAGAGGGCCCACTATGTCAACAGATAGTTTTTCAAAGGGTCGACTGGCTAAGTCAGTAACTTGTAACTTTGCCTGTGGGTGTTTACCTTTTTTTTTACCAGTTTCTGGCAGGTGTCACAACTTCTGCAATATTCATTAATGTCATTGCAAAATTTGGGCCAATGAAATAGTGTCAATAACCTTGATCTGGTCTTAACGTATGCCATATGCCCTGCAAGAGGTATATCGTGGGCAAGATGTAAGGCTTGCTTGCGATAATTAGTTGGCAAAACAGTTTTCTCTGTGGTGTTGTCACCTCTGGTATAATACCTGGTGAGTATATCATTTTTCACAGCAAAATGCCATTTTGCATTCTTGGTTACCTTTGGCTTTTGGCCGATCAGATTAAAGTATTTTGACAATGAGGGATCAGCTTTTTGAGCTGTTACAAACGTTTCCTTCATAGTGTTAGTAGGTAGTGATTCTGGGCTAAGCATTTGTATAGCCTCAGTTTGATTACTTTCATCTTGCACTCTAGCAGTAGATCTAGTTACTGCGTTCACACATTCAATGATATCAGATGGTGATGGAACAATGTTATCAATGATGTCATGAGATGTTAGTGCTACATTAGCTACCATACAATCAATAGGTGGTGTGACATTATCAATGATGACATTTGATGGTGATGTTATGGTATCATCAATACATAGAGATGTTATGTCATGAGGTTTATCATTCACCTCTGGTAAATTTCCAATAATTACATCACACACTGGGTTTGTTAATGCAGCGAACTTTACTTTCCCAGTGAGGAAAGGTGCTTCAATATATGCCCATGCTAGTGGGTATTTCTCAATATTGCCTGAGAATGTTCTGCATGTTACGTGCCTGCCTGTATAGTCTGTAGGCATTATGAACGTTCTCTTCAGACCAATGAGTGAACTGTCCGTGTCACGAAGGACTGTAGCAGACTTGCCATTCACATATCCGTGATGGACGATTATCTTGCCTTTTGAATCTACTACCAAATTAGCTTCTTCATTGGCAATAGGGATGGCGTGACCGCATGTTAAAATACCATCTTCATAGAAGGTGTTACAAACAGAACATTTATTTGCGCTAAATATGTCAAAAGCCTGTGCTGAGTTCACAGGATGTTTCTCTGGTTGTTCTTCGTCTGACACCGAACTGTCAAACAAGGCGGCATTTGCTTTGTTGGTCATTTGCCTACCTTTACAATCTTTCCGATGGTGTCCGTACGCCTTACAGAGGAAACATTTACGCAAACTTCTGAAGGATTTACGTTCCCTATCTTGTCTGTTTACCATGTTTAGTAGGTAAGTATGATATCCTGGGTGCTTATCGCACATTTCATTCTGATGATGTGAAAACTTACAATAAGTACAGTGATTAAACTTCTCAGAGGTAGGCCTATGAGGTTTCTGCCTACTATAGGGTTTGTCATAGTTAGCCGCTGCTACAAAATTAATGTCAGTAGCTTCAGTGGCAAAACAATGTTTGTTGGCTGTGTAATACGCCGAACCACGTCTCTCAATCTCATCTACACTAGTGCACACATTCTCTTCCAAAAACTTTGAAAATGCTGATGGAATGGATGAAATGATTTTATCTCGAATGATCAGATCTTCTAGTCTCTGATAATTTTTGTCAATTTTAGCTGCTGAAGTCCATTTGGTAAATATATCTCGGACTAAGCATAGGTAATCAGAGAACGTTTGAGTCGGTTTTGGGCTCAACTTACTGAATTGTTCTCTGTAACCTGCTTCATCTAACATAAAATGTGCCATAATCTTAGATTTCAGATAATGGTAATCTTTTCTGAGGTCTTTAGGGAAGGGTTTCAATAACTTTAAGAGGTTCCCCAGATAGACTCCTCATATATAGAATATTCCATTCAGAAAGTGGAACTTGGTAATGTTCCATTAAAGTTTCAAAATTTTGGGTAAAGGCTGCGATGCAGTCACCCGAGGTATAATTACGAACAATATCTTGATATTTCTTGTACTGGTTTTCTTTTTCCAGTCTCTCAGATTTCTTAGACTCTTTGTTAATGGCAGTCTCAGTGTCAAGTTGTTTCATCTTTAACTGTAACTCCAGTTCTTCTCTCTTACTCTGAGCTGCTATTTCTGCCTTCTTCAGTTCTGTTTCTTTTTCAATCTCAGCTTGCTTTACCTTTGCAGCCAGTTCTGCTTCTGCTTGCTTGGCAGCCCGTTCTGCTGCTCGTTCATCGCGTTCATTAGCTTTCTCCTGTACTAGTAGGTATTCAGAGTATTTCTTTTCACTCCATTTTGTTAATTCATCACCTGTCAACTGTAATTTTATCCCCATATCGATGAAATCAAATAATTAAGACATGATGAAAAATGTCAATGAAATACCAGCCACACAAAATATGTTATAAGTGGTTAGTAATGAACAATTTACAATTGATTTCTATTGACAATACGTGCCTAAAATTGCATCCTTAAAGTAAATGAAAAGAAAAATATACTCAAGTGCCCTGGATGCGGTGAAGAACGGTTGGAAATCGGGCTAGGAACTGTAGGGTCGCTACTTCGCAAACACAAATGACCTCTACGGCAAGGTTTCGGATGGTACGGAAAACCTGCTTTGTTTTTGGAGGAAAATGATTTAGCGTCTATTTGTTTGTGTGTGCCTGCTTGTCACTAAGTGTTGATTAGGTTTGTATGGCGTTGAGTGTAATTGTAGGTCGTAAGTTTGTCCGTCAACAATTTTTTTTTTTTTTTTCAAAACAAGTTACTTTCTTTCCCGAAACTTTCTGCTTTCCACAACTCAATGTACAAAGACAATCTACATGTATCTCAACACTCTACAACATTGATGACACATCACTTACATCAAGATGACATTCAGTAAGGACATAGACATCAAGTTTACAAGATGGCGACAAGGTCACAATGGCGACAAGATCACAATGTCGACAAGGTCAAAACGGTGACAAGTTTCACAAATCACAAATGTTTTACACGCTTACAAGATCAAACAATATGTATGCACTGTACGTTTACAAATAGTCTTACACATGTTTAAATAATGTAGTAATAAATCAAAATGAGCCTTCCACGATCACATTACATGTACTATAAAGTTTGACAAAAATTATAAGTTCACAAAACTCTAGTTTTAAATCGTTAATCACATAAACACGTTCATTTCAAAGCCGGACGAATGCCACCACGTCCACACTTGTCAGGGTCTTAAACTTGGCTCGCTAACCTAACAGTGTGAGACAGTACAAGTACAACGTGATTTGACGTAAGACTCAACGACACACCGTTCAATGGATTTATTCACATATCAAATACAGAACGATGATCACAACAATATATACTTGATACTTCAATACACTTACATACAGCTCACAAGTCTAACTCAAGATGTCCAGACACTCGACTTTCAAGCACAGAAAACCACACAACGCCTTTCTCTCATCATACGTCTGTCCGAGTCGAAGTCCCAGAGCTGTCTGCCGCTAGTTCGCAACTTGCCTCCCGCCTCAAGTGGCTTCACGAGGCATGCGTGCGTCTTGCGTCGTCAGCCTGACCGCTGGTCGCTCGTCAGCCAGCAATCTTGCAGGCAGGTACTACTACTCGCCTGGCGGCGTAACGAAGTTGCTGCATCCCTGCTGGGAGCTAAGTCGCCTGGCGGGCGTAACGATGTCACTGCATCACTGTACCCTTTCTGGACTCTGACAAGTTCCAATAAATGTGAGTGGCTTGACTGCCATCGCGGTGTGAGAAAGAAGCTAGGAGAGAGTTGAGGATAGCTTAGAGTTGTTGTGGTGAGATGTTGGAAATTAGTGATGCAGGAGAATGAAATGTTGGTTGCGTCGGGTGGACGAGTGACTTAAAAGTAGAATTAGTTGTTGGTACAAATCAAATTCAGGGGAAACAACTAGATTAGAAAATAGGTGTGCTGACTTACAGTTTCCCTTGGTGAGTAGATGAGGTGTGCTGAGATAGTTACTAAACGGAGCAATTTAGGCTGTAGTTTACAGTAGTTGTTTGGTTAGTATTTCAAGTGCAGTGGTGTCGATGTGGCTTAGTTTCGTGAGAGATGGAATGTTGTGAAGGGAGATAATCAATGGTCATTTGTTGATTAATGACTTTTGTTGAGGGAACAGATATTGTTCTGCGTTATGATGAGAATATAGTCTGTAGGTAACATATATATATATATATATATATATATATATATATATATATATATATATATATATATATATATATATATATATATATATATATATATATATATATTGGGATTAATGCAGGTTAATAATTGGCCTAGCATTGAGTTGTTTTTTTACTGTTGTAAGAGTAACGGTATAGGCATGACTTGTGTTCCTTGTAGTGAATAGATACGTATTACATTGGTCCGTATAAGATACCAATGTTGTTTGATTACTATAAGTAGTTGATTTTATTTGAATTTGATTACTACTTCATTAGGTATATTTATTTTGAAAAATGTTGGGGATAAACGAAATATGTTTGAAAACCAGGGAGGGGTGATATTGTTCTATTTTGATTTGTCTTGACTCCAGTTATTCATGAATTGTAGGTTTATTTAGCTTGCTTTGGTTAAATATTAGCATATTACTTTGTTTATTAATTTTCATTTGCAAAAGTTATAATGATGTTACGTCTTGAGTTGCCCTGACTATGTTTAAATTAGTTTTCGTTTGACGTTCAGTTGTGGGGAGTTAGAAAATTAAACAGCTCCATATTAAAGAGAGAGACTTATTAATGGGTCCTTGGGAGTTCTGGATACATAGTTACGTTCAGAAAATATGGTAAGGAGAAAAACATGAATTGAATGCCATGTTTTAGTCCGAAGAGTAATCATATACTGTGGATATCAGTACAATAGTTGGGGGATTAGATAATGAATAGTGAATTATGAAGGGTAATGGCTGTGGTTATCAGCAACGATTGGAATAAACATGGACTGAGAGCCACGGGGGCAGGATTAATAATATATGAACTACGAATGTTGTTGTTCGTGCTGTGATTGCAGCATGGGACGAGATGAATGACAAAGAGTAGAAGTCAAGTTTACAGTAAGTGAACAGCGATAGTAATTTTTGGGTTACAGAATATGGACCTGACTTAAAAGTCATAAAGTAAAAGTATGGGAATGTCTATAATAGATAGACAGAGATAAGAGGGGTAGATAGGTTAGAAGGTCACAGACATACGTTCAGTGGCGGTATTTTTATTGCTGTTGATAACGGCATGAAGTGACAAGTGGAGGTTTTAGGAGGTATTGCCCATAACAAATGGACATTAATAGTAGTAGTGGGTTGCTGAGGATTTTCAGCGAAATGAATAGGGAAGCTGATATGAAGTATTCCTGAGTTGCTGGAGTGATGTATGTAAGGGATCAGAGAATTGTTATGTAGGTGATGTTAATAATCTTGGAGGAGGTTTTGAGTGGTGGGGCCCATAATGGACCTTTGATATGAGTAATGTCTGTAATGAATAGACATTTAGGGTTGGATAATATTTTTGGTGTTTGATGCTGGGGATATCAGCGCAAACTGTATTAGTTAGAGATTAAATAATTAGGCGAAATTCGAAGATATGATATGAAATTGCCATAATGAATTGTGAGAGATATGTAATTGGTTTTTTTTAAGACTTTACTGCATAAAGTCTCAGGGTGACATGGGGGAGGGGGGGGGGGGTAAATGTGAGTATGGTCTTGTGAGGAAGAGGTCTTGTTCTTTGATTCTCCGGTGGCCACCGATTCTTTATCTTCTTATCGTGTGATTAGTACGAGTGGCTTCAACTTGGTTGAATGGGGAATTAGTAATGCTGACGATGATGATAGGAAGAGTGAAGTATATTAGAAGAGTATGCGTTTTGAATTTTTATAGTCAGTATTAGATATTGATATGTATGAGAAATAAAATTAAAAAGTGGTTTGAGGGAATAGCTTGTGACTGTGCAATTGAGAAGAAGTAGTAGCATTGATAGTAAACGAAGAAGAAGTATGACTTCACGAAGAACTGTGACAGAACATAGCGGTTGGCTATAAGATATAAGTAGACAAGTAGACTCTTAGGAATAGAAAGAGTAATAACTAAAGCTCACTGGGTAATAAAGGGTTAGTTTAGGATGAGTAAGCGGGTTGAGAGAAATACATTAGGGAAATAGATTAGGGATTAAGACTTTTCGGGGAAAAGTCTTGTTGAGGGTAGGGAGGAATGTAACAGAGCACCATCTCTGTTAAGAAGTTAATGAGTTAATGGATGGTGTGCAAAATAGGGAAACAGGTTTGTGAACGCGTGAGCACCAGTAGTTTAGGTATCTAGGGTTGCTCACGCGTTGACGTAAACAGTTTTCCATCGGCCGCCGAGTTAGAAAAGTCGTGTACGATTTCATCTATACAGTACTTTACAAGTTTGATGCAAATAAACTCGGATGAATTGTTCAAGTTGGCTTTGTCGTTTATAGACACACAACATCTACTTGTCTGGCTGCCTACAGTTGCCTTGTTGTCCTCTAGCACTGTTAGAACTGTTATCAATATTTAATAGCCCGGACTGGGTTAGTATCTTGACGTCAGAGAATTTGAATGTAGTATTATCAGCTGCCACCTTTCCTTTAATGTTAGCCCACATACATTCTATAGGGGTTAACTGAGAATGATACAGTGGAAGTTTCAATCACCTACGGCCACACTCTTCTTTCAAATTTCCGATGTGATATTTCTTGTTTCTTTGCGTTTATTTTACAAGGGACAATAATTATAGATTGAAATACGTTTCTGAAATGATATGTGTTCAATTCGGAGCCATATATTTATTGCTTCCTTTGTGCTCGATGCTGTAGATATTTTGTCTTCTTGGGCAACAACATTGTGATTTGATGCCTTGTCCATAATCAGTGTGGGATGTGGATTTTAATTCCTGATAATATTGTTAAGATGTCTAGGGGGTATTATTGATTCTCTGGTCACTGGTTAGAATGCAGGGTGATCAGGGATATTTACCACAAATCCCAGGAGAAAAGAGTTCAATCCTTGAAACAATGGCATCTGTGTGTAGGTTTCCCTTCCCACTTCATCACCATTTAAATTAACTATAGTGCTAGAAGGATATTGATTGCTCACAACATATAAACAACCACTTGTTGGACACCACATTTACTTGATGTACACAACACTTTTGGACAAACAGTTCAGGTATTAACTCAAGATCTGCAGTTACATATATAGGTGTAATAAACACTATGCATTTTCAGACAGGCATGGGAATTAGTTGCATTGTTACAATATAGTACCCAGTGACCCCAGAAAAAAAAAACAATGTTATTACAAACATCACAACAACCACAAATTGGGTCTACTTTCATTTTCCCTCATAATTAAGGCAAATAATGATCAAAGTACTTAGAACCCCAACATATAAACATTTGGTTCTGACACCGTTTACAATGTTCTCATTTAAAAAAATAATGAGCTGGTGTCAAAATACTATACCATCTATATACCATTGGAAAAAAACTACTGACCTGTTACCTTCAGAAAAAAAAAACACATAAACAGCCTTTTGTATTACTAATTAAAGTAATTAATAGAGTCAATTTTCTCCTGGTGTGCGGTTAAGGGTTCATCTTTGCTGTCGATTAGATCCTTTTCCCATTATCTGGGTACCGAATTAATGCACTCAGTTATGTTCCTAATATTTATCCACTGGTAATTGGCTGGTGACTATTTTATACTCCATAATCCAGGAATTGAAAAATCACACACCATATATCCCCTCCGTTTGGGGCTAGAATCACGAATATTCTGTTGCCTTAGGCTCGGTGCCCTTTTTGTGAAATTTGGTGCCTCAGGTTGGTCATACTTCAGGAGTTCCACTTAAGCTTTGCAGAAGGTAATTCCCTTTATCATCAGGTCTGATGAAAAGTTGACGTCCATTCAGCTTCTCGGCTTATAATATCCGACTACCAAATTGGCTTACACTAAGGTTTCACCCACCTAGTCGCGAGTCTATAACCCATGGCATTTAGGCTGACATTGGACCGGCAAGGAATTAGTCGTTGTTATCTAGTCCAGTGTAGAACTTTAATTGACTGAGAGGCATCTCATGGTAGTATCTGTGACTAGGGCCACAATTGATCTATACCTACATATATCCACAGATGAATAAATCCAGCACAGTAACAGGGTTTGCAAACAATTGGATGATTCCTCTTGTTGCTGATGTAGAGGCATTTAGTTGCTTTCATATGATCTTTTATCTGATGGTGTTCAGGGTTTGGAACCTTGAGGTAATCTGGTTTCGTAGTTATGTTTCAGATGATATTAAGTTTGTACCTTGGTTGTATTGGCTTATGTGGTTCAGTGTCTTCTCCCATTTTGAGTTGGTGTTCATAGCTAGAACTTGGGGTTGCATGGCTGGAACCTTATGTTTGACTGTTGCAGCTGTGAGATGTTCTTTCGAAGACTTATCCATTGTGGATATTAACTTGGTAATCCAACCAACAGTGGAAGGTTACTCACTGTTGTTAGTTTTAGTAACTTGCTAGAAGGATTGTCCCAGTTTCACTGACTTGGTTGAATGATGAGGCCATAGGTGATACTTCTCAGAAGTAACGCAAACGATACGCTGTTGTCAGTACTCTGATGATCTTCATCTTTGTAGATTATTAGATCTTGAAGTCCATCCTGGATATTCCTACTAAAATAGGACTTAATCACTCACCCAGTCATTTGTCTTCTAATTTATCTGTTGCTCGCTATGGAGCTATTGAGCGCAGCAGTCCATGGGTATTTCTAGATGCAGACTATGGTTAGGACATTCACTTTCTGGCTGTTGACCCAGGATCCATGTTTAGTGATATAGTCTTACCACATTCAACCACCACCTGCTTCTCTTCTATAGAAAAGGGATGACAAGAATACAACACGAGCATTAACCTACTGTTTTATGGTAAAAGTTTACAACACAATTACAAACACAAATACAAAACAACAAGGGGAGAAGGGGAAAGGAGTGGGTGTCCACGTTCCACTGTCCCTCATTGCTGAGTAGAGCCATTCTGACTCTTCATAGTGAGTAAGGTATTTTCTCACTTATATTTTATGTTCTGTTGTTATTGGGACTATTAGATGAGTGAAGTCATTCTGTCCATCCAATATGTTGATATTGTCTCTCTCATTACTTGAAGAGAATAGCCTATACAGAATCTCTGTGGTTTCTAATGCCGCGTCTTCCTTTCGGCACTATAATCATCATTAGGTCAAGACTATTCAACATTGGCTTCTTAAGTACTAACGTACACATGGATTCTTACATCAACATCCTCTAATCCCAAGGTGCAACATTAAAATGTATATTCCCACAGGAAAAAGTAACAATCAGAACAGAGAAAATTCTCATACCAGAAAAAAACATACATGTACATTTCTCTGATATTAAGTACATGATAATCATACATAATAATCATAATGATGATGCAGGGAGCCTAGGTTTTTGAATTTTCTTCATAAACTAAAACATCCATTGTTTTCCCCCACTGCGTACAGCACATGAGGATAGTAATCGCTGTGATATGTTTTGCCAATGACTGCTATTATTCGGAGTGTATTTATTAGAATAACTTATGCCGCACGGTCCAGTATTCTGAATATTGCAAGCAATTTATTCACATCAATCTTCGCTTCTGTTTCTACTACGGTGAGGCGATGGGGATTGAATCCTATCCGAACATGCATTTACATCACGCGTTTACTTTAATTGTTCATGAATTTATATTCAAACATGGCATGTCCCTAACACTATTTTATGAAATGATTATATGTTCACCCTCATATGGAGTGGTTACTAATCTGTTAACAAAAGGAGGTACTAAAATTTAACACTATAGTTCCAAGTTACAGATTATGATGTGGCGAAGTATTTTATCCCCTGACTAAGAGTCAAGAATACGCGTAATCATTTGTATGTCCCCGCATGGACAAAAAACCTTTCTATAGTACATAGATTATTTGCAGATTTCTAAGCATAAATAGTGAGCTATTGTTCACAGTGCATAGAAGTTTTAACATAGGAATATGAAATTGACAGACACTAGTTCTTTACTATGAAGTATGAATCAGGGGTCTGCTCCTACATTGAGAAAATCTCTAGAATGTGTTTCAGACATGAGAGTTGATACTTTATGTGTACTACAGTACACATAATATTCATAGGTTATAAACACTATTAGTTAGATATAAGTTCATAATGCCTATAAAAGATATTAACATAGGGATTTGAAATTGTAAGACATAGGAAAAATTACAGCGTGGCGCCCACATGTGTTTCCTTGGTAAACATCATCCAGCCTGGTTTAAGAGAATTGTAACTAATTCTTAATTAAACATACTGGTCTATGTAATACATAAATCCATCTTAATAATGTAGATATAACATACCAATAGCTTGAAGAGAATCATGTTTTTAAAGGCAACAATACCTTTTCCCCACACGGGGAAAGAAATCCCACAAGGGAACGCACGTCTGTTTACTTTCTTAGCTTGAACTAAAAATGGCTACACTGGGCCTTTGTCCTACAATCAGTCGACGACTGTTGGCCAGGTACGTAGGCCAAAATAAGGCCAAATTAATTTAGCTACCCTACGGGTTAGTTTTTATCCTATATTCAGTAAGATACTTAAACCGTAGTTGTAAGGGATTGTTTATTTTTAAGGGAGTCAGTGCTTAGGAAAGGGTAGGGACGTTTTATTATATCACAATCAGACAAGACGGGCCTAACTAGGGATGGAAGCACAGTATTCTCGAGCCAATCTCTAAATACATTACCATTAATCTCGTTATGATAATCTTTATTGTCTGTATGCTTTGATATGAACACGAGCCCACCATTCCGTAGTAAGCCATTATGCGTACTACCAGCATGAGCTATGACCGAACGCTGTCCTTTACTACTTGGCACTAATCGCTTTATCTTTCCATCCACTGATTGCCATTCCTTTTCACTTGTGTGGTGCGCATTGTTCCAGGATTTATCAACATGCACTATGCCACAATTGTTTTGCGCATTTCCCTTATTTTACGTAGGTATTTGTTTATCATGAAGATGATCATGTTCTAAATGCAGTTGCTCGTAAATTATATGTCTACCCCCCACCCAACCACCCCCTCCCCACCCTGTACTTTCTAAACGTGAAGCCTAATGTCCTTATAATTTTCCCCAAAGTTGTTTTCGATAGCTCTATGTCATTGTTCTTTCTCAATCAAGCCCTAAGATTTCTTACAATCACTGTTTCTGTAGATATCCAACATCTTTATAATAGGGCGCCTTATGGCAGCCTTGCCAAAGCTGTCTACAATTGCCTTTCTACCAACCGTTTGCTTATTGCGAGGTGGTTTAATTCCAGATTCTTGCACTCATCGACAAAATAACCTCTTGCTCAAACTCAATGCATGCGCTGCTCTTTTCTCTGGGTTTGTAATAGTATGATACAGTTTCCTGCGATCAGATTCTTGACAAATATATGTGTACAACTTCATAGTGATGCTTTTAGGTGTATTAAATGTCACATTCAATCCCATTCAACAATATTCACACATTCAGATGTTAGCGATAAATGGTAAGATTTATAAAATAATCACGCTTCATGAAAGCACAACTATAGGTAGAAATATTGGCGACACCTCTGAACACTCCCGTTCCACTACGCGATGTTCTTGTCATTAGGTCATTCTCGTGCAGCACGAAGTGGTCAAGCCGTTTGACTCGGGCTCCGAAGGTTGTGGATTCGATTCCGGGCCGCGTCCTTCGGGTCACGAGTGAAATTTTTCGGAGACTCCTGTGGGTCGTCGCTAGAGCTACGGAGTTTGTGCTTGGTGCGACGCTTTCCGCGCTGCGGAAAGAGACCGAGCCATATGGGATAAAACCTTTGCAATGAAGTCGACCCTGTCGACTTTTAAGCGACTTTTTTTTCGTGCAGCACGAGACAATTCATTATTGAACGCTGATACTTCCGTGTGAAGATGTAATACATTTCATAATGTGCACTTCATCTCTGACCCGTAAATTATATACCACATATAAATAAACATTGAAATCTGCTGTACAACCTCCAGAACAAACATTATTTTGTTGGGTGGACATGATGATAAGATTATATGCTAAATCCCATAATTTTCCCTCAGCTGCTTACTGAGATATGATCACTATAAGGGGGGGGGGGGGGGGGGGGAGGGAGAAAAAAAAGTAAATGAACTATAGTATTTAACCTTTGGGTTAGCCGATTGCCTGTCTTAACTGAAAACATATCATCACCCTCCAAGTGCCATGCCACTGGCGTAGGGTTTTTATGACTTTTCCCCAGATTCGGTCTTTAATGTTCTGTGTCAAACTCTGCGATGATATTCCTCCTTGAAACCGTCTCAATCCACCCAGCATCATTTCTCTTGGGCTGCCTCTGCCTCGCTTCCCCTCGCTTACCTTCTTCCAGTTGTCACGATGCTCTCCAATGCCTCTATTCGCATTGCATGGCCAAAGACAGCTATTTGTCTATTTCTTATTGCTTGCTTGCTTGTGTTCGCTGGCTGTGATCTCCAGCGTGAAGTCCTGTATGTCGGATGAAGACATCCTGTTGTCCAACACCAATGTGATGCCATACAGGACCTGAGGTTTGCGTGAGTATACGTTGTCCCATGTCTGACTTATTGGTGTGCAGACTGGTGGTTCCTCGCCGTGCAGGCAGACACTCTCCGACTTCTTATTGTTGTATATACTGTTATAGTTTCAACAGTCTCTTTCAGGCAATCGTTATTAGTTACTTTGGCAATCCAAGGAATTCGCAACATTTGTTTCATGAACCACATCTCTGTTGCTTCCAAGTTCTTCTAATTTGTTAATTTACATTCCAAGATTTACTGCCATACAGCAAAACATGTTCTATATAACACTTCAGCACTCTCTTTCTTACATTCAATGATAGTGGCTTAATGCATAAGATGTCTTCATTTTCTGAAATGCAGCTTATGCTTGACCTATTCTGCTCTTAATCTCTGTTGTGCATCTTTCACCTGATGTTATAAGTTCCCCTAGGTATTTAAAATTGTCCACTTGGTTAAGAAATTTCCCTTCCATTTCTATTGCACATTTTGGTGTAACCTTTTTCTTTGATATCACCATTGTTACTGTTTTCTTGATATTCAAGGCAAGTCCTTTCTTTGCACTCTCCGTTTCCACAATGTCCAGCAATTATTGTAGATCTTTTGCAAAGGGGCTGAGTGGTCTTGAAGTATGGTGTCCGCCTCGAGTGCTGGAGGTCTCGGGTTCAGGTCCCGGTGAGAACCGGGATTTATTTAAAAAATCCACGTGGACTTCCAGTAATAAAATTTCCCCTGGTCTCTGGGTAGTGAGATCGGACGCCCGTGTGTATTGTTGCGCACGTAAAAAATCCCTTGGCAGTTGGAAATCGAAAAAGAGTAGCCTAACGGCGCTTCACGGGCAAAATTTCGAGTTAAAAATCTACCCAAAGTATTTTCAGGATCCTCGCCGATGCTACGGAGTTCGTGCATTGAGCTGAGTTTCTCCAGACTCAGGTTTGAGTTAGGAGGAAAACGGAGCACTTATGGGTTAAACCCGTGTGCCGTGATGTATATCCAACGACTAAACTAAACTTTTGCATTATCCACCACTGTGTCATCTGCATGGCGTATATTGTTTATATTATAACCTCCGATTAGTTGTCATGGCCTCTCTTTGTTCTATCTCATTATCATACGATGTATTTTTAATTACTGTGCAGTGTTTAAAAACATTGCCGGTCGAAGTTTTGTATTCACCCTCTGTAAATTTCATGCAACATAATAAGTAAATACAAAACTTGGACCGGCAATATTTTCACACTGCACAGTCATTAAAAATACATCCTGTATTTCACTACAGAGGGAGAAGATATCCGGTGACAAGACACATTCCTGTCTCACTCCTAGCTTTATTTGTTTATAATAGCCCCCTTTATTTCCCATTTTTATTGCTACCACTTGGTTCCAGTAAATAGTCTTTATTATCCTGAGATCTTTCCCGTTAATGTTAATATCTTCCAATATTTTAATCAGTTCATCATGTTTTGCTTTATCAAATGCCTTAGTATAATCTATGAAGCACACATATATATATGTATGTATGTGTCTCTATTGCTCTTTCTATTAGTGTCTATAATGTATATGTGGCAGATGGCCACGGCACTGCACAATGATGCTGGAACATATCCCATGGTTCGTTGGTAAAATACGCGTTTGGTCATGATACTTTGTATTGGCGTGGGTATATATCCAAGGCACGCCATTGTCCCACTCTCTTCGATCGCACAACCGTGGTCGATGAGGTATTCATGCCTGATTTTTGGAGGGAGAGGGATTGAACTGCCCCCCCCCTCCGCCACCCTCCACCCCCACCCCCTTGACATGACAAGGAGCAGGAGGGCATATATGCTCGAAGTTATAGCAGAAAAACCGAGATCGGCCCTTGTAGTTCAAGATTGCTGTCAAGGAAGCACACATGATTGTAGATTAGTCTAGTGGACCCAGACAATTACTGATCAGCAACATGAAAGCTTGCCTTGGGGTAAGTGTATTGGTATGGGATTGGGTAAGTGTAATGTATCGGTGCCCATGTTAATTATTGAGAAGTATCCCTCCAGCCAATGTCCAGGGCAGCAACCGAGACCCAGCGGTACAGATTTGGTGAACAAGTGTGATGTAGAGCTCTCCTTCCCTAGTTGAAGGGTATGCGCGTTCAGCCCTATTAATAGACTGACCCAAGATGGCAACTACCATATATTTGCAGATGACAAACGTAAAACATGGCTTGATATAATTTGTTTAAACAATCCGGTGGCGTATTGGAACACGTGCCCATCGAGTCGGCAGGGAAAGTACTAACCACCGTGCTATCCCGGAGTCTACATTTATCACGTACCCATGCCTTAATTCGTGACACTAAGTGTAGATTAGACAAAACTGTGTTACAAATTTTGCAACAATGAAGATATAATGGGAGACAATATCATTTCTTATAAGGGGCATAAGTGAAATGGGAAATATCGCTTTAATTTCAGGATTTATTAGTTTTCATGTAACACAATATATTTTCAATGGAATACTTTAAGAAACACATATTCGGATTTAAAATCATGGAAGCCTCAGCCACAGACTCGTTTGCCTAAACAACAAGCACTATATGTCACTTTAAATCTTCATTACCCCTTGGATAATATTCTAAAGCATTTTGACTCCTAATAAATAATATACACTTACATTATTTGTCATTAATTTATAGCTCTCTTTAGGGTCTTGTATTTAATTTTTTGCAGGCACATAACTGTGTCTCGGCCTTCTGGCTAAGATCAAAGTGCATTTGCTGCCCCCCCCCCCCCCCCCCCCTCCAGTAGTGAGCTTGGTCTGGTCGGAGGCCGGGATGATCATTCTCCGTCCTTTGGCTAGGATCGGGTGCATTTGCTGCTCCCCCACAGTAGTGCACTTGGTCTGGTCGGGGGTCGGGATGATCACAAAAAACTCATCACACATCTTCACCTTAGATGTGGGCCTGGTGGACCACTGTGGGAAATAGCTCACAGTGGGACTAAGGGTCCACACAAAAAAGGGGGAGGCGGGGGAATCAGCTTGTCTTGGGTAACCGCCGCCACCCCCCCCCCCCCCCCCCCCCAAAAAAAAACTGTGCCTTTTAACTTGAATTAACTTCAAAATTATTGACGAAAAGGCCAAGCGAACCAAGAAGGAGGGGTTTGTCTGAAAGTATGGTACCTAAAGCGGTATTTCACTTAGAAAGTGTGCGAAGAAGATGGAAGCTAAACACAACGCAGTGCCTGCACATGTCCCTTCTGTGGAAAGAAATCTATGGAGAGAAAGGCTGTTTCATTTGGAAATATAGCAGATGTTCCAAAACTGTTGCAGGAGGTGCCTGGGTTTACTCGACCACTGCTGCTGCACAAGTACGAAGTGCCATCCGTCGTCTCAGAGAAATGAAGCAGCGTTTGAAGTGTATAAACTGCGATCATCATCATTTGTCACTTTGCGGGGGATTAAAAGTGGCCGCTCTTTTGCTTGGACTACAGGGTGGATACACAAAGTACTGTTGCTTTCTCTGTGAGTGGGATAGCCGTGCACGAATTGACCATTACATCAGAAGACATTGGCCAATGAGGCAGTCATTGCAGCCTGGCAGTAAGAACGTTGAGAACCCACCGTTGTCGTTACCAGCAAGAATTTGTTGCCAACTTTGCACATTAATCTAGGTCTCATGAAAGCCTTTGTCAAGGCAATGGAGAAAACATTAGACTTTCAAATACCACACTAGAAAATTTTCGAGACTGAGTGAAGCTAAAATAAGAGAGGTGAGTATTTTATGTTACAATATCAATTGGTTGAGAATGTAACCAAAGTTGGCGGAGAAGCATCCTATCCACTGCGTTACCGTGCAATTCACAGTTATCACGTGCCTGTGTCCTCATTCATCACAGTTTGTGTAGATTAGACGAAATTGTGTTACCAAGTTAGCAACAATAATGATATATTATAATTGAAAATAATACTATTTCATATATGCGACATAATTGGAATGGGACATACCTTTATTGATATCAACCTTTATTGATTTTGTTTTCTTCAGGGAAACTTTATGAAACACGCATTCACATTTGCAATCTTTCAAGCTTCGCGTACAGATTATATTTTTTAAGAACAACATTTGTATATTACTTTAATTCTTCTCTTCGATAATATTCTTTAGCATGTTATCTCCTAATACATATCATACACGTATGATATTTTGGCATTCAGTTTTATCAATTCCCTGCAAAGGTCAAAGTGTAGATTTAATTCCTCGTCCTTGACTTGGGGACGTAGATTACAAGAACTCTGAACTCGGAGTGGGTTAGCCTGATGGCGAGGGACACTGGTAATAGGGAAAGTTAATCCACACAATTCAGTCCAGTACTACTAGAAGTAGTGTGTATGGACTACGCTTGAGCTCAAAGCCAGCGAACGCACACCACAAAACTAAACCATCTGCGCTTGATCTGGCAAGGGTGTAGAGTGTCGGTCATCCAAATTGTAAACTCTAATCACCAAATCACTGACACTAATACTTCTACACATGCTTTTGTGGACCACAATGAGCCGAAAGGCACATCGTGAGACTAAGTGGACTTTAAAAAAAAATAAGATAAATTAAAACAACAGGAGTCAGTTTTAGTAAGCATCAGCATGGACTTCATGTTAACTATTGTGATTGTGACAGCCATCGCCAGCATACCATTACTGATCATTGCGGTCTTGAACACTGACAGCTATTCTACCCTGAACTCTACAAACAGCCTGGACACAGTCAGGCCAAATACGTCGGCCCTCTACAAGACTCAATGGTGGACTCTCCGAACAAGCTCCGTTGCTAACTAGACGCCATAAACACAACACCCACACAAAACACCACCGCAAGAAGTGGGCCAAGGGAAAGCGCTCACTAAAAATCTGGTCTTGTTATGTAAACAATATCAAAGTGTAGTATCTGCATTTGGTCTTGCCATGGCCACCAGCAGAGGCGTTCATCCGAATGACACAGGGACGTGGGACCTTATGGGGCGGCTCAGTCCCCTGTGTCAACCGCGAGCCCTTATTTGTATTTTGTTTGTTTTTTAAATGTTTTTTTTTTTTTGCAAAAATAAAAGTGTAAATTTATCAGCACTTGATCTGGCTGGGGTGCAGAGGGGGTATCCAAACTGCAAACTCTAATTACTGTCCACTAACACCGGAAGATGGACTTTGGTGGACCATAATGGGCTGAAAGGCACACAGTGGGACTAAGAGGCTTTTAACAATTTTTTTAAAATTTTTTTAATTTTTTTTTTTAACAAAAGGAAGGAAGATATTAACAGAAATCATGCCTAAACAGATTCAAGGGATCAAAGACTCTGCTCCCAGCCAGAAGTAAAGATGACAAATTTGTCAAGATCAAGAATAATAAGGACAATGTCATGTTCAGGGTGCTTTGCAGCATACACTTGTGCACACTGGTGATGCAGGATAGAGAAAAAGCCGAGATGCTGAGACAGTCATTGCCACCTGGTCTGGCAGTCACAGAACTTAAGAGAAATCAATAAATGTAGAAAACCTGACACATCATATGTGTCTTTTAAATGGAACTATATTAGGAAAGAATAATGCATGACTTTCATGAGTTAATATTTAATTATCTAGGGAAACGAGTGTCTGGTCCTAGCTCAAGCTAATACGAGGGTAAGTTAATAAGTAAGTCATAAATGGCTGTAGAAAAATAACTACACATGATAACAACTTGAAACTAGTTCTGTTTTATACATACATTGTCCCTTTATTTCTCAGAATAATTTCTACCAACATTGATGCACTTATCCCATCGTTTTATCAGTCTTCCCAAACAGGCTGCACAGAACTGCGTGCTATGTTTTCATTTACCGGTCATCCCACAGAACTGTGTGACTTAATTATTGACTCGCCCTCGTAATTTTTTTCTACCCAACTATGCACCGCTTTACGGGATACACATTTGTCACCATAAACACTGACAACCCACCTTGGCGGGAGACATTTCGCGAATGACGCCGAAGTTGAATGTGAAGTAAAAGCGTGGTTTACAATTCTCTTTATTTTTAATGTAGTAATCAAACTGTTCACCTTGGTATACATTTGAGTGCAACTACAAATAGTGTTACTATCTGCCAGTCATACCTCACCTTCTGTCCTCCTGCCTCACTAACATTCTTGATTCACTTCTAGAAGAATGAGTTACTTATTAGCCCTGTGCCACATCAATAATTTGCTCCACCGTGTTGTATACTGTCAATTGTAGGCTTTTGAGGAAGTTTCCCTCGGGCTGAGAGGGGAGTGCCTTCTGCAAAGGAAACTACTGCGTGATGATTATGATTTTTTCACACAGGTTAAAATCATTACTTTCATTACAACCATGAAAAAGATTATATTTATCAGCGTAATCATCACACACTTGTCATGTATGTCGTAAGAAGCCATTAATGATTGTGGGCGCGATATTTGCTATTTCATCTCTTCGAAAACGTTAGACACAAAGTCTAATCAAGCAAACAAAGAGCTTGGCGTGAGTTCCTTGAGGCCTGTGATCAATTGCCGGCCTCAAGCTGACCACGTCATCCACCGAGTGCCGATTAGTCTACAGAATATGGGTCCAGCACCATGTGCGCTATGAGTCTTAACTGTGTTAAAGGATATTATTTTTTTTTTTACTTAATATGTTCTTTTAGGAGATGAATGACAGAAGAAGAAGAGGAAAAGATCGACATTCGATGAGAGATGTCGTCTATATTTTTTATTTATCTATAATACTTTGCGCCACAGAAAAATTTATCAAGCATATTTTAGTCTAGGTTGACCTGTTAGGCCTGCAAAATTGTTAAAACAATTCGATAAGGGATTGGAACACATGACAAACAAGTCGGCAGGGAAACGTACTAGCCACTGGACTAGAGTCGGATCCACAGTTATCATGTGTCCAGGTCTTAATCCGGGAACTGCATGTGTGGATTAAACAACATTGGTTTACAAAGTTAGCAACAATAAAGTTATAATGAGACATAATACTATTTCAACATAAGGGAAATACTGTAATTGAAATGGGATTTACCGCTTTAATATCATTTGTTATTATTCTTCATGCAATAAAACATACTTGCTTGGAAACTTTAAAAAACACGTATTTGTATTAGCAAATCTGCAAAATCTAGGCACACTTTTGTTATTTAATAAAACAACCTCTTTACATGACTTTAATTCGTCAACATCTTATGGATAATATTCTAAAGCAGTTCGACACCTAAATATCATACATGTGTTATTTGGCATTTAAATACAGTTACATTTTATTTAACATATTCTTTGTATTTTTATGGCAGGCACATAAACGTGTGCCTTTTAACTGGAACTAAATTAGGATAGCAGTAGCCTCAAGGATTGCGAACGCGATTCGTGAGCCGCCTATCACGCGTTCGAAACGTAGTGGTGACCGATCTGGCAGCAGACCGTATCAGCTCTGGGATGTTAACGTGTTGGTATGGAAGCGGGTCATTCAGACAGCAATGGCAAACTACTGAACGTAACACTTGCCAAGACACCAACATCAGCAGTAAAATGCTGGTGTTGAGAACGATGTCCGTAAATAGGACATTCATCTCATCATGTTCCTCTTGTACCTTGCGGTGTCGAGGTGAAGTATAAACTTCGTGAGAGTGCCGATTATGGGCTTCATATATCGATATTCCCATGGACTCTGCTATTCCCTCCGTCCAACAGTTTACGTGGTCGGCCTCTTCCTCTGTTTCCATCTAGTCTGTACATCATTGCTTGTTGTGGTATGCTGTTGACTGGTAATCTACTTGCATGGCCAAACCATTTGATTTGCTGCTTTCTGATAAAATCTAGTGCTGCTTAACCCCCACTTTAGTCCTGATTTCTTCATTTATGATCTTATCTCTTCTTGATACGTTGAATATTCTTCTCAGGAACCTCATTTCTGTTGTGATTTTTCTTTTCTCTTTTTCTGTCATTGTCCAGGTTTGGCATTGGTAGCATAGAGTTGGTAGGAAGATTGTGTTGTAAAGTGCTTTCTTAGTAGTTACTGATACATGTTTGTTCTTTAGTATCGGTGCCATTTGTCCAATGAGTTGATTTGCCTTATTGCACCTATTTTCGATCTCGTCTTCTGATCTGCCATTTGATGATATTATACTTCCTAGGTACTTGAAACTCTTCACTTGTTTCAAGGGATGTTCGTTTAGGTGAATTGTTGTTGTTTGTTCTTCTTTAGTTATAGTCATTACCTCTGTTTTGCTTGTGCTAATTTTCATGTTATGTTCCCTACACATTTCGTTTAGACTATTCATGTGGTCTTGTAATTCAGCTTCTGATTTTGCTATTAGTGCTTGGTCGTCCGCAAACAGGAGTTCTCTAATGGTTAGATTTGCAGATGGTTCTTCTTCTGTGTTATCGTCATGTGGTATTCTTGCTATCTCTGCTTGGCTGGTTTCTTTACATATGTTGTCAGTCCGTTTATACTTCTTAGTTTTTCTAAGAGCAGTATGAAGATCCCCTGCCGGCTTGCTAGGCCAGTCGCATGTTTAGGACACAAATCTGACCACAGGGAGTCCATCCCCTATGGCGAGCCATAGCCCCGTTAGCCCATGACCTCGCGGTCATGGTTGCCCGGTCTGCACCACGCGGAGTTGGGGGTTGACTTGTGTAGTCTGTGGGTCATCGGCAGGCTACTAATTTTCGCTCTTCACCCCTCCTGGGAGTGGCTAGCCGATCCTAACCCTGCTGGCTGCAGGGCCAGGCGCATTCCACACCTTGCAGGACATTAATTCTTCAATATCATATGGATAAAATTCTAAAGAATTTCGTCCCCTAATAAATATCATGCCGGTCTCTGTGGCCGAGGGGTTACACCACTTTCTCCGTAATCCCGTTTATCACGCAGAGTATCATTATCATTGCAGTAGTAGTTGGGAAATTTAATTTAGGCCAGACCCACTTCGTAGTGTTGATTCACCTCAAAAGTCTGCGGTAACTTGACGAAATAGTGACCTGGAGTATTATTGGGAAACATGTTCGGTGAAGCATTGCTCGGTAATATCACGTATAAACTCATAATCTAGGGTTCGGTAAAAGGCAACTGTTGTTTGTCCATCAAGAATAATGATGACCATTCAATTCATCCAGTAGGGTTGAAAGTATGGAGCCGTGAGTTCTAAGATGGCTGATAAGGCCTATTTTGGCCCGAAATGTTCTTTGACAATGTGGACATAGAATGCTTGACGTTTCTGGAGGAGGATTTGCAGCAGTGGTTTTTCTGTTCTGTCTTTTCTTCATAGCTCTTGCAGTCCTGGTTGCCTCACAAGTGACTGCACCTTTGCGTAATGATGCACGCCAAGAATTTCGGTCTCTGGCTGCAGTCTCCCAGGTGTCATGATGAATTCCAAAAGCATGCAGTGAGATTTTCAGTGTCTTTAAAGCGTTTCCTCTGGCCGCCTTGGGAGCGTTTACAACAACTCAACTCGCCGTAAAACATTCTTTTAGGGAACCTGTGATGTGGCATGCGAGTCAAGTGACCAGTCCAGCGAATCTGATTTTTCATTAGTAGAGTGTGGATACTGGGCATGGATGCTCTTTCTAAGACTTCAGTGTCTGGGATATTGTCTTGCCATTTAATCTTAAGAAGCTTCCTAAGGCAAACTGTGTGGAAGTGGTTTATTTTCGTAGAGTGTCACTGATAAACAGTCCAGGTTTCACAAGCATATAGCAGTGTGGATAATACAATTACTTTGTAGACTTTCAGCTTTGTTTGCAGGCTTATTCCATTTCTGTCCCATACATTCTTGTACAGTCTGCCAAAGGCCACGATGGCCTTGGAGATTCTTGCATTCACTTCACCATCAATTGTGGCAGCTTGTGACACAGTGCTGCCAAGATAGGTGAATTTGTCCACAACACTTAGACTATGACCATTCACTCTGATATTCGGTACAGTATGATTATTCCCTGGGGGATGGCTGGTACATAACTACAGTCTTCTCCAAGTTGATATTGAGCCCAAACTTGGCATAGGCATGTGAGAAAGCTGAAACATTATGTTGCATGTCCGCCTATGAGTTGGCGTATAGAGCGCAATCATCAGCAAACAGGAGCTCTCTGACGGTGTCGCTGTTAATTTTGGTTTTAGCTTTCAGCCATCTGAGGTTGAATAACTTTCCATCCCTGCGGTAGTTGATGTCTATTCCAATGTCGTTGTTCTCGGCGGCATTCGTCAACATAGCTGAAAATGTGAGGGTGACGTTGGATGAAGAATGACTTGCGCGATGAATTGGATTAAAGTGAGGAGGAGTTGCGCAATTCGTCGACCTCACTCTCTCGCCTGAGTCCACCTGAATCCAGTTGCAAGACAAGTCAAGACGACTGGAGACGCATACAGGTGCAGTGGATGACCAGGGCGCTCTACGTGCCTTGGCGGGCTCTTTACGTTCCACAACGCTTTGCAGGTAAACTCCGTCTTGACGTTGAATCAGGAATGATTTCTTCCGCGCAGTCTGCCGAATCCTGTCTACACATGCTGGGTAGGCATACCCTAGTTCACTGCTTGGTTTGACACCAAATTGGCTACTTGCGCCTGGTTTAGCCAGCCTCTCACAGCTGTTGCCCTAGGGGTGGCGGCTGTCGCATGAACCTAAACAACTACTTAATAGAGCAATCCACAGCTTGCCCTCGGATTCTTCGGTGCCGCCTCGAGACAGATTGAATAGTGATACTCCAATGACGATGTATATAACTATCATCTGACAGAAGAAGACAATTTCTAACCGCGGTATTCGCTGTCCAAACAACCACCAGAACGATGATCTTTCGCTGGGTGAATTACTTTGTGGGCTAGTTTCCGCTGTTTCTTCCATTAGTTTTGGTATCTGGTTAGGTCTTAGACCCAATGTTGAATGACGAATTATACCCAAACAACTTTACTAAATACTCTTTACCACCACCTCTCCTGGATCTTTCTTGTAAGATTGTTTCGATCCGATACACTTGTTTATCGCCGACTGCTTGGATTTCTTCTCGATAGAATGAACCTTGAAGTTCCTCTCCCGAATCGTCTTTTAGCACATATGTCACCGGACTGGTCGGGCTTATACGACTGACGGTAAAAAGTTCTTCTATCCCAAAATACAGGTGAAAATCGGGAAATTTCGGGACTATGGATCTCCTTGTAAGGTATGTGCAACGTGTTGATGTTTAGTACGTTTCTTCTCGCAGGAGCTTATTATACCTATTTATTTCCAATTCATATTGTTATATCCTGCTGCAGACGTTGCTTTTTCTTTCTATTATATATTTATGGCAGGCACATAAACGTGTGCCTTTTAACCTGAACTAAATGAAGTTAGCAATAGACGAATAGACGTGGTTTAGTGAGTTAGTACTTAACGATCTAGGGTTACCGATTGTCTAGTCTTAGCTCAAACTCATAGTCAACAAAGAAATATTTGGAACTAAATACTATCTTTATATTATTAGCATATCAATTAAACTTGTCACCTTGTTATACACTCGGTTTCGATTACAAAGAGTGTTACTATCTGCCAGTCATACCTCACTTTCTGTCCATCTACTTAGCTAACATTCTTGATTCACTTCTAGAAGAATGCATTATTTATTAGCCCGCTGCCACATCAATATTTTACTTGACCGTGTTGTGCACTTTCAGTTGTAGACTTTTGGGAAAGTTTCATCATCACCCATGTAAATATCATCGTCATCATGATCATTATCCGCTTGCCATAAATGTCGTAAGATGCCACTAATGATAGTCGGCGTGAGATTAGTTTAATTCATTGGTTTCATCACTAACCGTGGAAATATCATACTCATCATCATCATCATCATCATCATCATCATCATCATCATCATCATCATCTCTATGCCATCGATGTCGTAAGAGATCACTAAGGAGTGTTGAATGAGATTGGCTATTTCATCCAGTTGAAAATTTTAAAGACCAAATAAAATCAACAATCTCAATGCACTGGGCGACAGTTGTTTGAGGTCCTTTGATACATTGCCGGCGTGCCACTGACCACATCATCCACCGAATGCCGATTAATCTACAATATATGGGTCTAACACTGTAGGCCTAATGCGCTTAAATGCATATGAAACGTTCCTTTATATTTTACTTGAGAGGAATCGGTAAACGATGGGTGACGTGCTTTACATTTTTTCGGCCGCTTTTGCTGCCCAGAACATATTAAACGCGGCTGACCTGGCAGTCCGTTCAATTTGTTGAAAAGAAAACACAATGGGAGATACGAAGACAAGAGCACCTAATCGACAGGAAAACATCTACCCACTGCCCTGCCGTGAGTCTACAGTTATCATGTACCCATCTTAACAAACACGTGCTTAAAAGAGCGCGTATTACCACAGTGTACTCCCTTCTCAAGCAGAGACGCCTCCGGTGGATGGGCCATGTATCTCGAATGGAGGATGAACTTATTCCCAAAGATCTCCTATACGGAGAACTAGCCATAGGGAAGACCCCAAATGCGATATCATGATGTGTGTAAACAAGATATGAAAACCCTTGGCATAGATAAAGACACGTGAGAAAGAATTGCAACAGACTGATATTCCTGGAAAAGAGATATACGAAACGGACTGGTGCTTTTTGAGCGCAATCTGATCCAACAAACTGAGGATATGAGGCACTGAAGTGAAATGCAGTCGCTTACTGCGGGACAATCCTCGTCTTACAGATGCTGAAACTATGACAGAGATTATCACTCTCGCATTGGACTATACAGTCAACAGCGGTGCTGCCAGGTGCCTCTCCAATGGCACAACACTATATTCCTACAGGACTGAAAGATGCCTACTACTACCATGTCTTAATCCGGCACAACATGTGTAGATTATACAAACATGTGTTACACATTTAGCGACCATAACAAATAATGGGAGATAATATTTTTTTATAAAAGGGACATAATTTAAATGAGACATTCCGCTTTAATATCATCATTTATTACTTTTCATGTAATAAAATATAATTGCTTGGGAAACTTTAAAAGCCCGCATTCGCATTTTAAATCCTGCAATCTTCTGACACAGCTTTGTTTTCTTAAGGAAGAAACTCTATATTACACTTTAATCTTCATTACCAATTGGATAATATTCTACAGCATTTTGCCTTCTAATAAATATCAGACACTAATGTTATTTGGCATTAAGTTAATAGTTTAGATTGTCATTCACTTAAATTGTTTGCAGGCACATAGCTGTGTGCCTTTTAACTGGAAATAAAGTGGGAAACAGTAGACGAGATGGCGAAGAGAACCAAGAAGGTGTTCATTGTCAGACAGTATGGTACCAGATACGGTACTCATTTAAGACTGTGGAATATATGGAGTTAAATACGATTCTCTTTATAATTAGTATATCAATTACACATGTTTTCGACACTGGTGAAATTCATTAGGTTCATAACCACCGAGACACAGATTGCACTAGTCAACAATCAAAATGTACCGGAAATTAACATATCTGATCTTACCTAAGTTTAGTGTGCTGGAAACGAAAATGACATAAAACATTTGATTAGCTCTAGTTTACATCATATATATATATATATATATATATATATATATATATATATATATATATATATATATATATATATAGAGAGAGAGAGAGAGAGAGAGAGAGAGAGAGAGAGAGAGAGAGAGAGAGAGAGAGAGAGAGAGATTGCATATATTACCCCTGCAATACGTCCGGTACCATAAGGCGATGACATACCAGTTCCAAAATGTGCCAGATTCATTTCCAGCTGCTTCCATTGATGTAGAAGAGGATATTGGTCGTCCTAAACCATCAACCTCACGCCACCAGATTTTGAGCAAAGTACACACACTCAACCACACTTACTAACAGAGAGTGAACTAAATGATCTTGTAAGCGATCTGAATTTCAAATAGGGTGACCTTTCTGCGTGCCACAACATGTCTGATTTAATGGCAGCCTTCAAAATAAATTAGAAACTGGAAGAGTGGAGGCCTTTCATGGATTCTTCCAAGACGAGTCTAAAAGCTGTTTTATTGATTAATGGTTATGTATTATCGTCAATTCCAGTTGGTCACGCAGTTCAAGTGAAAAAAAAACAACAACTTATGAACAAATTAAGCAGCTTTTGAAATGCATAAACTATAATCATCATCATTGATCACTTTGCAGTGACTTGAAAGTGGTCAGTAGTATACATTGTGCAATTTAAGTCTTAAATATGGATCCAGATTCGTCTAATGATGTCAATATTTTACTATATGAAGGGTATGGATCCAGATTGGTGATGTCAAAAAGCGGATCCGTTTCGGACCTTAGACATTGCCCCCAAAAGGGGCCGCCAATCCACACCTACTGAGAGAAAATGAAGAATGGCGAGCCACAAGGTCCTGGCCTGACCAAAGCCAGTATATACTACACTTTGATCTAGCCAAAAGAACGACTGGGCATAGTCAACTTTAAGAGAAAAAAAGACTGAATTCAAAAAGTCGCTTAAAAGTCGACATGGTCGACTTAATCGCACCGGGTTTTATCCCATATGGCTCGGTCTCTTTCCGTAGCGCGGAAAGCGTCTCACAAAGCACGATCTCCTTAGCTCTAGAGACAACACACGGGAGTATCCGAAAAATTTCACTCGTGAACCGAAGGGAGCAGCTGGGAACCGAACCCACGACCTTCGAAGCCCGAATCAAACGGCTTGACGATTTCGCCACGGAGGTCCCAAAGTCAGATTACTGCTATTAATTCTATATATGGGTATTTTGCCACAATTAATAAACACGTAATAACATATAGACAGTGATTAACTCTAGAGAAAATAACACTAAAGACCAGTCTCAATAGTATACATTCAATTAAAATAACATAATCAGTGAATTTTGCGAAATAATCATTAAAAGATTTTGTTTTAAATATCGCCAGTTATTTCCCTTGCGTATTTTGGAAATAATTGTGTCCCTTGATGTCTCCAGTTGTTGTTACATAACTGAAAATAGGTAATGAAAATAGCTCGCTTTAGAATTAACGCCCGGTAATGAAATTTGGAATATAGTGGTTTATAAATGACGCTAAATCGATTGAGTACATCGACGAAGGTTAAACTAATATCGTAAGGTACTTTGCTTGGGTGCTGATTATGTAAACAATAAGAAAAGACCGGAAATATGAACAGAAAATCAACACATAGTGTCAGAAATTGTACATATCGAAACGAAAAAAAAAAAACGAAAAAAAAAACCGAGGAAATGCGTGAAAGTTGACAAAGCGGCTTTTATTTTGCCGTAGTCTCGCAATAATCGATAAAAATTATGCTGCTAGCAAACCGCCGAAGGTGTAAATAAATACTGTAAAGTACTTTGCGTGGGCGCTGATTATGTAAACAATACGAAAAGATTGCCAAATGTGAAAACAAATACTACTTTATATATATATACTCCCAGGCCCTGGCGGGGATCTATCTATTTATTTGTCTGCTTGTCTGTCTGTCTGTCTGACCCAGCCCGGCTTCGCCCAGCTCCTGGTGGGGAGCATCTTATTTACTTCAAATAAGTAGTCATATAAGCTCCTGTTCCCGACTATCTGTCTGTCTGACCTAGCCCGATTTCACCCAGTCCCTGGTGGGGAGCATCTCATTTATTTAATTCATATAAGTAGTCATATAAGCTCTCGTTCCCGACTATCTGTCTGTCTATCTGTCTGTCTGTCTATCTGTCTGCCCGACCCGGCCCGACTTCGCCCAGGCCCTGGTGGGGAGCATCTCATTTAATTCATATAAGTAGTCATATAAGCCCCCGTTCCCCATCCATCCATCCATCCATCTATCTATGTGTGTGTGCATATTCGGCCCGTTCCCGTTAAAAATATAGATAAAATAGAAGAATAGATAGATTGATAGTAGAAAATATGATTGGAAGAGATCTATCTAAAGTAAACTTACCAAGATATCACGAACAGCCAATAAATGGTGGGCGGTGGGTTGACTGCAACGATATGCAACTAACTTTCTGACACAAAAAATTACTTTATTTTTTTAACGAACGAAAATCTGTTGAAGGCCCGTCCTACATTTTGCCCTTCTTCTCTATTTCTTCTCATACATTCTTTCATTCAACATCTCTTATGAAGCAATTCTTTAACAACAAAAGAACAATAAGCATGACTTTTAACATGTGGGTGTAACGCACCTTAAATATGAGAATGTTAAAAAAAATGTGCTGTTGAAGAAAAAATAAAAAGATGAGTTATAAAATTTTCACTATTTAAATAAATGATTTATTTTTATGAAAACTATGAAAATGCCTTAAAGATTATATCATTATTTATTATAACTCATATGCCTGTAAATAACTATAGAGAAAGAGTTTATAAATCTTTGAAAACAATGCAACAATATGATTATAAAGTATATAGAAATGTTATTAAAAGTTATGCCCCTTGAAATAACCTTTCTTATGCTAAGTCCCCTTGCTATATAGAAATGATAATGAAAAATGAAATATTAAATTTTAGTAAGTAAGTAGCCGATTTTACATTAAAAAACTGAGACAGTCGGTTGCATGGGAATGAAAAAAAAAGACGTGTAGAAAATGTCATCTCAATCGGATGGACCGTTCGCGGACGCATAAAGAACGGACCCACATACATACATGCATACACTGTGTTTTATGTGTGTGTGTGTGTGTGTGTGTGTGTGTGTGTGTGTGTGTGTGTGTGTGTGTGTGTGTGTGTGTGTGTGTGTGTGTGTGTGTGTGTGTGTGTGTGTGTGTGTGTGTGTGCTCTAGTTCAAACATTAAGAAAACTAGGATAATTTGTTAGCCAATCAGGAAAAAACAATGGCCAAGTAGGAAAAACTTGTTAACCAAATGTGAACAAATATCAGCCAAAGAGAGAAATATTTCGTCCAGACTTATAAAAAGTGGGAAAATATGTCAACCAAAAGGGGAAAATGTCGGCCAAATACAGAAATATCTCAGCTAAACTTATGAAAAGTTGAAAACTTTGTTAAGCAAAATGTGAAAGATATTGACCAAGTAGGGAAAATGTGTTAGTCAAAGAGGAAAAATATTGAACAAGTAACGGAATACATCGTTCAATCTTATGAAAAGTAGGAAACTTTGTTAACCAAATGTTAAAACATAACAACCAAAGAGAGGAAAATCTCGTCCAAACTTACAAAAAGTTGGAGAATTATCAGCCAAATGGGAAAACGTTAGAACAAATACAAAAATATCTCACCCAAACTTATGAAAAGTAGGAAACTTTGTTAGCCAAAGGGAAAAAACCTAGGTTGAGTAGAAAAATATGTTAGCCAAATGTGAAAAATCACGGCCAAATATAGAAATATCTCGTCCACACTTATGAAAACTAGGAAAATTTGTTAGTCAAAGAGGAAAAATATTGGCCAAGTAGGAGAATTTGATAGCCACATGTGAAAAAATATCAGCCAAAGAGAAATATATAAACTAAACTTATAAAAAGTAGGAAACATTGTCAACCAAAGGGGGAAATTCTCGGCCAAATGCAGAAAAATCTTGGCCAAACTTAAGAAAAATAGGAAAATTTGTTAACCAAAGGGAGAAAATGTCGCTCAAATACAGAAATAGCTCGTTCAAACTTATAAAAAGTAGGAACATTTGTTAACGAAATGGGGAAAAAATCTTGGCCAAGTAAGAAAATTTGTTAGCCAAATGGGAAAAATATTGACCAAGTAACGAAATACATCAGCCAAAATGTATGAAAAATCAGAAACTTTGTTAACCAAAGATGAAAAAATATCGACCAAAGAGACAATATTTCAACTAAATTATAAAAAAATAGGAAAATTTGTCAGCCAAATGGGAAAAAGGTCGGCCAAACACAGAAATAGCTCAACTAAAATTATAAAAGGAAGGAAAAGGGTTGACCAAGTAACGAAATAGCGCGTCAAAACTTATGAAAAGTAGAAAAATTTGTTAACGAAATGGGAAAACATCTTGGTCAAGTAAGAAAGTTTGTTAACCAAATGGGAAAAATATGGTACACGTAACGAAATACATCAGCCAAATGTATGAAAAATCAGAAACTTTGTCAACCAAACGTGAAAAAATATCGACCAAAGAGAGAAATATTTCAACTAAACTTATAAACAATTGGAAAATTTGTCAGCCAAATGTGAAAAATAGTCGTCAACTAAAGAAATATTGCGCCTACATTTATATAAAGTAGGAAACTTTTGTTAACCAAAGACAACAAATATTCACCAAGTAAAGAAATATCTCAGCCAAACTTATTAAAAAGTAGCAAAATGTGTTAACCAAAGCGAAAAAGGTTGGCCAAACTTCATCAAAACGTATAAAAGGTAGGAAAATTTGTTAACCAAATGTGAAAAGTTTGGCAAAGTTTCAACCAAACTTATGAGAAGTAGGAAAATGTGTTAACAAAAGTGAAAATGTTTGCAAAATTTCAACCAAGCTTATAAAGATCTCAGTCAAACTTATGAAAAGTAGGAAAATGTGTTAACCAAAATGTGAAAAATGTGGCCAAATTTTAACTAAACTTATTTTAAAAAATTGGAAAATTTGTTAACCATTTGTGAAAAGTTTGGCAAAATTTCAACCAAATCCATAAAAAGTAGGAAATTGTGTTGACCAAATGTGAAAAATTTTGTCAAATTTTAAAAAAACTCCATTAAAAGTAGGAAATTTTGTTGACCAAATGTGAAAAATTGAGACCAAACTTCAACCAATCTTATAAATATCTTACTTAAACTTGTGAAAAGTAGGAAATTTGTGTTGTCCAGATGTGAAAAGTTTGACCAAATTTCAAACAAACTCATAAAAAAGTAGGAAACTTTGTTAACCAAATGTGAAGAGTTTGACCAAATTTCAGCCAAACTTATAAAAAGTAGGAAACTTTGTTAACCAAATGTAAAATTTTTTTGGTCAAGTAAAGAAATATTTCAACTAAACCTCATGAAAAGTAGGAAATTTTATTAACAAAATATGAAACATTGTAGCCACATTTCACACAAACTTATAAAAAGTAGGAAAATTCCTTAACCAAATGGGGAAAAAATATCTCACGTTTTCATTTGACATCCCAAACCTACTAGAGATATTCGCCTGTACCCTATGCAAACAACAGCTGTATTTCAGAAAATTAAATGTATCTTATGTAATAAGTCACTATGGTTGAATGAAAAAAATAAAATTTCAACAATACAATTGTACATAAAATTATCAATTAAATTTCTCTTTATGTTTCCAAATTGAATGTTTACACTACTACGACCCTCTACAGATTATATACCTGTCATATTTACATTCTTACTTATTAAGGATTTCATATGATACCCGTCACGACCCGAGGTTCGAACCATCTAGCCCTACCGCACACGGCGACAGCCGCGCCCCACCCCTGAGCCTCCATCCCCACGCCGGCCCGCCACTAGACCATCCCGAGGAAATGCACTGTATCCCTATCCCTTACACATCACCAATGGAATTATGATAGGTTTTATGCCAAATACACATAAAGAAACAAGACGAAAAAAAAAGAAACCGAGGAGGAAGAGCACTGTACCTTAACATCATCACTAGTATGATGATAGTTTTTTTAAGCCCCGGTCCGCTACAATCAATACTAGCAGTAATTATTAATTTTTTTTAAATAAATTTATCACAAAAAGGGAAGTAACCGTGCAAACATACGTAGGATTGTTTATTCATGAGTTGCATCCCTTGAAAATATGGTCCCCCGTAGGTGCAGTTTTATGACATTTCTCTTGAGGTGATAGACATTTTATATAGTAAAAAATATAGGCGCTGCACCTAAAATTATAATCAAATACCACATGACATACTACTCCACTACAACAACAACAACAACTACTACTACTACTACTACTACTACTACTACTACTACTACTACTACTACTACTACTACTACTACTACTACTATTACTGCAACTACTGCGGTTCCTGCTGCTACTAATACAACTACTGCTACTACTGCTCCTCCTCTTTCTTTTACTGTTACTGCTACTTCTGCTGTTGCTACTACTACTAATACTACTACTGTTGCTACTTCTACGACAACTGCTACTATTACTGCTGCTACTGATACTACTGCTGCTACTACTACTACTACGACTACTACTATTACTGTTTCTACTACTACTACTACTACTACTACTACTACTACTACTACTACTACTACTACTACTACTACTACTACTACTACTACTACTACTGCTACTACTGTTGCTGCTGCAATTGCTACTACTTCTTCTACTAGCACTACTGTTAGTCCTGCTACTGCTACTACTGCTACTACTACTACTACTGTTGTTCCTGCTACTGCTACTATTACTACTATTACTACTACTACTACTACTACTACTACTACTACTACTACTACTACTACTACTACTACTACTACTACTACTACTGTTGCTGGTGCTACAGCTACTGCTACTACTACTATTACTACTGTTCCCGCTGCTACGGCTGCTGCTGCTGCTACTATTACTACTACTACTACTACTACTACTACTACTACTACTACTACTACTACTACTACTACTACTACTACTACTACTACAACAACTACTACTACTACTTCTACTACCACTACTACTACTACTTCTACTACCACTACTACCACTACTACAACTATTACTACTATTACTACTATTACTACTACTACTACTGTAGCTGCTGCTACTACTACTGCTATTACTGTTGCTGCTGTTACTGCTACTACTACTACTACTACTACTACTACTACTACTACTACTACTACTACTACTACTACTACTACTGTTGTTGCTGCCACTGCTACTACTACTACTATTACTACTACTATTACTACTACTACTACTACAACTACTACTACTATCTATCTATCTATCTATCTATCTATTTATCTATCTATCTATCTATCTATCTATCTATGTCTCCGGAGAGTGAAGACGTTTTTTCGTATCTCTTACTTCTCGGATTATTATTACTGCAAGCTGAATCACCTATCATGGAGTTTTATATCAATGTGCTCGTTGTGATTCTGAGGATGTGGTGAAATAGTTTTTAGATTAATACAAGTGTTTATTATCACAAAGATGTGTGTTATATCTAATATTCATTTCGAGTGATAGTTGAACACCATTAAATTTTAACCAATCAAGTGCACGAGGCGTGTCAGATACAACCACGGGACGTCAAATTGCCCGCGGCGTGGCTAGATAACAATGCGATCGCTGCGTTCTTCAAGTTAGTTAGTCGTTAATAAATTAAAAAGCCCAAAATAAATGTCAAGGGGAAAAAAAAAAAAAGGG
>JACEFZ010011119.1:0-92285 GCA_014155875.1 Cepaea nemoralis
TTAACCTAACGGGAAAAAATGTTGGCGAAGTGAAGAAATATCTCATCCATTCTTATAAAAATTAGGAAAATGTGTTAACCTAATGAGAAAAATATTGCCCAAGTGAAGAAAAAATGTACACAAAACTTATAAAACTTAGGAAAATGTGTTAACCTAAGGAGAAAAATATTGACCAAGTAAAGAAAAATTTACACCAAACATATGAAAAGTAGGAAAATTTCTTAACCAAAGGGGAAAATATAAGGGCTAAACTATGAAATATGTTGACCCAAGTAAGAAAATGTGTTAGCCAAATGGGGAAAAATGTTGGCCAAAACATGAAACATCTAAACCAAACTTATAAATATCTCGTGTAAACTTATAAATAAGTATGAAAAAATATTGCGTCTGTAGTTATGTGAAACGTGTCTTGGACTTTTATCTAAACAGACATGTCACACTACATAAGCATCAACGCCAGCATTATTCTCCTTTTATATTACCGAAAGCTTCAACTTACCATTCCAGAGTATCTGTTAAAGAAACACTTATACAGACTAATCACCCATCTCTCCACACTCTTGGTTTTTTCTTTCTTACACAAAGTGTCTATGTCTTTCATAGATGTCTTCACAACTTTTCCATGTCACATCACCAAGAACTCCAAACCTCCATTGTACACGAGCTCCAATGAAACAGTCATAATAACATTCATGGCAATGCAGTCTGTGGCTCCACCTGGGATAGTTTCAATATCATCTGAGTATTCGTCAGCAAAGATCCAATTCCCCTGGCTGACATCTTCAACTTTCTATACCACAATGTCTGCTACACTAACCTTCCATTGGTCATCAACTAACCCTAACCCTAACCCTAATTATACAACAAACTCTTTCTTAAGAGACATAGATACAAACCAGTGTTAGAAATAAAAAAGTTAAATTTATGTGATTAAATTTTAATTAAAATTTAAAACTAATAAATCGCAATATTATTGCGCTCTTCACTTAATATACAGATATAGGGTAAGTATAGGTATAGGTTAGGTATAGGACATATATCAAGCTTACATCTTGCGCAATAATATTGCGATTTATTAGTTTTAAATTTTAATTAAAATTTAATCACATAAATTTAACTTTTTTATTTCTAACACTGGTTTGTATCTATGTCTCTTAAGAAAGAGTTTGTTGTATAATTAGGGTTAGGGTTAGGGTTAGTTGATGACCAATGGAAGGTTAGTGTAGCAGACATTGTGGTATAGAAAGTTGAAGATGTCAGCCAGGGGAAATGGATCTTTGCTGACGAATACTCAGATGATATTGAAACTATCCCAGGTGGAGCCACAGACTGCATTGCCATGAATGTTATTATGACTGTTTCATTGGAGCTCGTGTACAATGGAGGTTTGGAGTTCTTGGTGATGTGACATGGAAAAGTTGTGAAGACATCTATGAAAGACATAGACACTTTGTGTAAGAAAGAAAAAACCAAGAGTGTGGAGAGATGGGTGATTAGTCTGTATAAGTGTTTCTTTAACAGATACTCTGGAATGGTAAGTTGAAGCTTTCGGTAATATAAAAGGAGAATAATGCTGGCGTTGATGCTTATGTAGTGTGACATGTCTGTTTAGATAAAAGTTCAAGACACGTTTCACATAACTACAGACGCAATATTTTTTCATACTTATTTATAAGTTTACACGAGATATTTATAAGTTTGGTTTAGATGTTTCATGTTTTGGCCAACATTTTTCCCCATTTGGCTAACACATTTTCTTACTTGGGTCAACATATTTCATAGTTTAGCCCTTATATTTTCCCCTTTGGTTAAGAAATTTTCCTACTTTTCATATGTTTGGTGTAAATTTTTCTTTACTTGGTCAATATTTTTCTCCTTAGGTTAACACATTTTCCTAAGTTTTATAAGTTTTGTGTACATTTTTTCTTCACTTTGGCAATATTTTTCTCATTAGGTTAACACATTTTCCTAATTTTTATAAGAATGGATGAGATATTTCTTCACTTCGCCAACATTTTTCCCGTTAGGTTAACACACTTTTCTCCTTTTCATAAGAATGGTTGAGATATTTCTTCACTTGGTCAATATGTTTCCCATTTAGCTAACACATTTTCCTAATGTTCATAAGTTTGGGCGACATTAGTTGAAAGACGTCTTTACTTGGACAATATTTTTCACATTTGGTTAACAAAGTTTCCTACTTTTTATGAGTTTGGACGAGAAGTTTCTTTACTTGGTCAACAGTTTTAACCTTTGGTTAACACATCTTCTTACTTCGGTCAACATATTTCATAGTTTTTCCCATATTTTTTCCCCCTTTTGGTTAACACATTTTCCTACTTTTCATAAGTTTGGTGTACATTTTTTTCTTTACTTGGTCAATATTTTTCTCATTAGTTAACGCATTTTCCTAAGTTTTATAAGTTTGTGTAAATTTTTCTTCACTTTGGCGATATTTTTCTCATTAGGTTAACACATTTTCCTAATTTTTTATAAGAATGGATGAGATATTTCTTCACTTGGCCAATATTTTTCCCTTTGGTTAACAAATTTTCCTACTTTTCATAAGTTTGGTGTAAATTTGTCTTTACTTGGTCAATATTTTTCTCCTTAGGTTAACACATTTCCTAAGTTTTATAAGTTTTGTGTAAATATTTTCTTCACTTGGGCAATATTTTTCTCATTAGGTTAACACATTTTCCTAATTTTTATAAGAATGGATGAGATATTTCTTTACTTCGCCAATGTTTTTCCCTTTAGATTAACACACTTTTCTCCTTTTCATTAGTATGGTTGAGATATTTCTCCACTTGGCCAATATTTTCCCCATTTGGTTAACACATTATCCTAATTATTATAAGTTTGGACGACATATTTATAAGATTAGTTGAAACATGTCTTTACTTGGACAATATTTTTCACATTTGGTTAACAAAGTTTCCTACTTTTTATGAGTTTGGACGAGAAGTTTCTTTACTTGGTCAACAGTTTTCACCTTTGGTTAACAAATTTTCATACATTTTAAAAGTTTGGATGTGGTATTTCTTTATTTGGCCACTATTTTTCATCTTTGGCTAACAAATTTTCCTACTTTAGTCGACATATTTTCCTACTTTTTGTATGTTTGGTCGAGATATTTCAAAACTTGGTCAATATTTTTCCTAATTTGGGTATCACATTTTCTTATAACGGTCGACATCTTCATAAGATTTTCCATCGTTTTGCCTATTGTATTACTTCAGTCGACATATTTCTTGATTTTACTAGCATGTTTTACTTGGTATAAATTCGGATGAGATATTTCTTAACTTTGCCAATATTTTTCACCTTTGGCTAACAAATGTTCATACATTTTATAAGTTTGGACGAGACATCTATAAGTTTGATCGATATTTTTCCTATTTGGCTAACATGATTTCCTACTTGCCCAATATTTTTTTCACATTTGACGAACAATTTTCCTACTTTTCATAAGTTTGGTCGGGATATTTCCTATTTTGGTCACCATTTATAATTAGTTTGGTTACAATGTTTCCTATTTTTTTATATAATATTAGTCGAGCCGTTTCTTATTTTGGCGAACAGTTTTGTCAGTTTGGCTAATACATTTTTACTATATTTTATAAGTCTGGTCGATATATTTATGTATTTGGCCAACAGTTTTAATAATTTGGCTAACAATTTTTTTTCTTATTTGACTGTTGGAGTGGTACATAGAACCTGTACTGTTGTATGGATGTGAAATGTGGCAATGAGCCGACACATTGAAATAGATATATTGACATTGGAAATGGGTTTCTGGGGAAAGATGCAAAGACCCCTTTGGCCAGGCAGAAGAGTTAATGAAAGTGTAAATGTCTGCTCTGAGACGCGATAACTTCACTGGTCAGGACAGCGGGTACGTGATATGTCCTGTTATATGAGCCGCATAAGATTGCTCCGGGGAATCTTGTTGTGTTCACGGGTAATATTATACAGGTGATAAAAATAGCTAAACACTCGTGTGTGTATGACCCGATAGCTGTTAAGTAAAAGGTACACCTTCCCCAACTGGCCTCGGTGCTCACATCTCTCCTCTATGTCTATGAGAATGGGTTAGACGAAAACAGTGATGACTAGGTTATAGTTGTGTATACTGTATTCGAAGCTGCCTTGTGGTGTATAGAGGCCTCGGTAGTAGTAGCTTCGTGGTCTTTGCTGTTACTTGGTGACCCTATGACGCCTCGGATATAGACACGCTAGAGTAGGGGGACCTTTTTAAACTTCCGACGCCATGTTGACGAGGGGGAAGAATCACTCCCGTACATGGTGGTCATCCCGAGTTAGGTCCCCTGGTTAAATCACCAACAGAACACCTTTTTTTCTGTACTATCCCTCTTAACCACGTGTCTCAGTTGTATCCTTACGCAGATGACAGGATGCAACGCCCTCTTTGACTGGATGCAACCATTACCCACATGTCCCTATACATGGTGGTATTATATGTCTATCTTGTGAGATGTTCGTTTACTTCTACCACACTAATACCTACGAGTAGAGGTATGGAGCTTGAAACGATGAAGCAGTAGCCGTGAGCATACAAAGAAAGACAACAATGTCTGATGGGAGGTGGCTTTAAAGCGTTAGAACAAGAATCGCTGTGATGAAGGTTGTCTTTTACAAGTTGGAAAACATACTGACTAATATAAAGTTGACAATTGTACTGAGAAATAAAAAGAGTGTTTAAGTACTACATAGAACCTGTAATTTTGTATGACTGTGAAGCGAGGTCAGTGAGCAGACAAGCTGAAATGCCTCTAATGCCAGTGGCGTTGTGGATTCTGAGACATCGTTTTTAAAATGTTCACTAGACACCCGCATGAAACTCCCTCCAAATACTACAAGGCAACATGACAAAACATACAACGTAGCAGACATATAGATACTATACCAGCTCTGTAAGGCAACATACTTTGATAATGTATACATAACGGTCCCTTTCCAATAATACTGCACACATCTATAAGCAGTGGTAAACCCGTATACACAGATACACGATACTTTCCTAAAGTAGACTCTAGCCAAGTTCGCAGTGCAGCTATATAGAGGCATGTCTGAGTTGATATGAAATATTTTTTTGGTTATTTTCACACCCGGGTGTAATAGGCGACAGTTCACAACACAGCTACGATGTGCTGACAGGGGTGCCCTTATCAACTTCACATACTGGTCAATCTATATACACCGCCCAATAACATAGTACACTATCCTTTTTCAAACCTCAAGCGTTTTCAATGTCACAAGAATAACGAACTACTGATATTTAAGATCAGAGTGGCACATGCTGATACTGTTTGTGATATCTCCTACTCATACCACCTGTTTTAACTGAATAAGGACACATACATCTAACCCATAAGCCCCAATCGGCAAATATGAGAAAAATCGAGAGTAGTGTTATTGATTTTTATTGGATGTCCCGACAATAGGTGTTAATCTTTTAATCTCCTTCCAACCTTTATATGAACATTTATTAATATCGCGAACTATTTGCAGTGGCGGAGATATAAGAAATATTATTAACCTGACTTGATCATTACGAGGATGATAATCCCCTGGATTAGCAGTTATGAGAATAAGTATTGATTTTTTTGCAACACCTGTTGAGGTCATATTCTGAATGTTAAGTTAGGTTATATTTTGTGACTCGTAGGTGCAACGGTGAAATCTGCTGCCTGTGTTTTTCATCACCTTAACATATTCCGCAACCAGCACACCACCTCTCCTTTTCTAAACATAGCCGGGTTAATAACAACCGAGCTCGAAATCACAACTAAGTAACCAAATATTATTCTACCACTAGACCACCCCACTGGGATTCGAACCCGATGATAGTGTTCGGAAGCGTTTATCTAGTTACGCATCCACTCACCCCACCCCTTAACAACGAATATCACAAAGTCATACCCACTAAAACCATCGGCCATCTTTACTTTTTAAGGTTTTCATTTGAAGAGTTGTAAACGGTATGATGATAGTATTTAAGTCCCATCCGCAACAGATAATAGAAACTATCGTTATAATAAACAGTCGACCACTTTACAATAGACATATAATGAAAATATCCTAGGTCTTCTGACTACCAACGCCGCCATTATGCGTTGAATGTGTCAGTGGTAGACCTCCATGCCATTATTTACCCACTTCTCCACTTGATCACCCTGGCTCTTACCAAGGAACGGGCGCATTCATTTAGCCACTTCGCCACTCGCTCACCCCTTTAAAATGTTCAGAAGCACTTCTCTAGCTAATTCTCCGCTCACCTACTCCTTAACAACGAATAACACTAAGCCATGCCCCTTACATCCGTTACTACCGGTCATCTTTACTGTTTTAAGGTTTTCATTTGAAGAGGTTTAATCTATATGACGATAGTTTATAAGCCACTACGACCCACTACAGATCATATACACGCCATATATACCTTTTTACTTATTATAATTTTCATATGACACCCGGCGCGGCTCGAGGCTTCGACCCACCTAACCCCACCACAGTACTCGTCAATAACCGGACTAGTGATCACTCAGCAATGACTGGCCACTTGGGTACTACAAGACACTGTTTTACTGGGGTCGACCGCTCCACGCGACCGATCGGCCCGCTTGCTCCTGCGTCCGCCGCCCGCCCCCGCGCGCCTTTGGTTGTTGTTTAATTTTATTTTATTTAAAAAAATTAGTTAAAATATTATACACAAACTCAGTTATCTGCTCTTAGAAAACAGCTCTTTTCTTAGATGTATCGACCCTTACATATTACCTAAGTACCTACCCTACCCAAACCGCCCTGGTCCCGAGCTGGATTGGGGGAAATCCAGTGAGGTCAATCCAGAAAGTATAATTAGTTAGGAGAAGACAAAAACCCTAACCCCTAACCCTAAACCCCCTAACCCTAACCCCTAAACCCTAAGCCCTAACCCCTAACCCTAACACCTAACCCTAACCCTAATCCTAAGGATTGGGACCAATCCTTAGAGGTCAATCCTGATTTCCTACTCAGTTACCCGCTACCCTACTACTCACTACATGATTGTGGCCACTAGGTAAATGTATGAAACAGAATGAGGAAGACACGACATGATTGTGGCCACTAGGTAATGTATGAGACAGAGGGCGGCACAACATGATTGTGGGCAATAGGTAACATGATAATATTGCGACATGAATAAGGTAGACACGACATGATTGAGGGAGACACGACATTATTGAGAAAGACCCGACATTATTGAGAGAGACACGACATGAGTATAGTCACAAAGTAAAGTGTGAGGAAGAATGAGATAGACACGGCATAGTTATGGTCACTTGTTAAAAGACAAATGAGAGAGGCTTATTGTACGGGAGAAGGCACCAGGAGTTCAGAGACGTGATTCATGCCAGGGAACAAGTCAACATAAATACTGAGACGTGATTCATGTCAGGGAACATGTCAACATGAATACAGAGACGTGATTCATGCCAGGGAACAAGTCAACATGAATACAGAGACGTGATTTATGCCAGGGAACAAGTCAACATGAATACAGAGACGTGATTCATGCCAGGGAATAAGTCAACATGAATACAGAGACGTGATTCATGCCAGGGAACAAGTCAACATGAATACAGAGACGTGATTCATGCCAGGGAATAAGTCAACATGAATACAGAGACGTGATTCATGCCAGGGAACAAGTCAACATGAATACAGAGATGTGATTCATGCCAGGGAACAAGTCAACATGAATACAGAGACGTGATTCATGCCAGGGAACAAGTCAACATGAATACAGAGACGTGATTCATGCCAGGGAACAAGTCAACATGAATACAGAGACGTGATTCATGCCAGGGAACAAGTCAACATGAATACAGAGACGTGATTCATGCCAGGGAACAAGTCAACATGAATACAGAGACGTGATTCATGCCAGGGAACAAGTCAACATGAATACAGAGATGTGATTCATGCCAGGGAACAAGTCAACATGAATACAGAGACGTGATTCATGCCAGGGAACAAGTCAACATGTCAAGGGACTTGCCTAGCACCATCAGATCCATGGACATATGGTGCTACACCCATATTCTTATCGACAAATGGGCACTTGCTGGCAGATGTGGCCAGAATCACGTTGGCTCCTTTATTTCCTGAGACATTTCCTGGTTCCCATTTTAGGCTGAGTCGACGTGGGAGTCCATGTCCATTATTTCACATTCCAACCCCTCATCCAGGATGGGGATCGACACACTGACCACCAGACCGGAAGGCAAGTATCCAGCCTCTACACCACGGCGGCCCCAGTTTGTCTATAGTAGCCAGCAAACGCGTAGTGAGTTACTTGGTACAAACTGACACCACACGTGAACATTCACCAGCACGCCACAGCCCAGGCTTCTTATTTCTCAACTTTCCTTTCGTATTCATTTTCCGATGTCACATTCCTCATTTCCGCGTTTACTCTATGGCGTTTAGTTGTGAGTGAGCACATATGTGATGTGTGCGTGTGAGTTATGTTCGTGTGTGCGGAAATTTTCTCCAGAGAGCATTTACCCGTCTGTTAACCTTGTCAGGGGTTGAATGGTGACCGTTAATTGAAGGATGAGGGTAATGAATGCGTGAAAGTCGACCCACGCCCACTCGTTTTGTCTGCTGCTGTCGTGTATTCTTCCCCGCAATCTAATTCCACTTGGTGAGTACCCTCTGCGTCGTGCTCTCGCTCACCCGTCCAAGATTTGCGCATAATATAAACTGTCCGGCGGTCCGGCGAGGGTAATTGTCTCCCGCCACTTCTGCAATTAATTGTTGGCGCCAGCGGTACCGCGCTGGTAATATTGCTTCTGACTTTGCATAATGGCAGATTGTCTGCGTCACTGAAGGATTATTTGCTAAGCTGAGCTGTATACGTTGCATAGGTAGGTACCTAGTATTGTCGAATGTGCTTTCTTGTATTAAATAAGCTGTACATTGCTATACATACCCATTAGGGGTTTCACCTTTCGGAGCGTAAGACACTGGTTCAAATCACCGAGTAAGCGAAGTATATTTATAAAAATACAAGTCCTTACATTGTATTAATTGCCCAAAATACGCCAGCGATTCTATTTTAAATGTGGACAGTGTTTACTACCATAGTTGCGTGACATGCTCACAAACGTGGGTAACTGTGCTGGCTACGGCTAAAACATCAGTTAGTTGCATTGCCTTGACAGGACGTGTCAATCAACCCCAGAAGTAACACAACTGATCAGTAATTGTGTACAGGAAGCCCTATAAGGCGATGGAAGAACCCGCGTGAAGAAAATGATGCTACAAAAATCATATGAACTATTGGCAACATGGGTTTCGAATTGGGACATGTGATCTGAAATAGCGCAGTCGTGTGTTGGCTTCTTATTACTGGTGTATTATGTGACCACATCAATTACGGCTTCACTCGTCAGGTGAAAGGTGTTTGAAACTGCTAAATCAACCTCTGTTAGTGCTGACGTAGAAAATATAGAGATTATTTCATTGAATATAGCGACTGCTTTGTTCTTCGTTCCGAGAAAGGGTATTACCAGTTTGTTCAAAATATGACCTTGGGTCAGTGTGCTCAGCAAATTCTGTATATGGCCCATCTTTCTGAGCCTGGACTTTCTCAAACAATACCACGGGACAATAACAATTAATCATGTTTGTTAAAAAATAAAACATGGTGAAGATCACAATCTGTTTCTGAATTTAAAAAAATAATACGAATAAATAAATGTCCACGGATAACATTACATGTCAATCAAACTCTACAGTCAACAGTACGGACAATGAAAATGCCACAAAACGTGAATACCTTGGCTCAACAATCAACAACAAGGCAACTGTTCACCAGAAAGCAGACGGGGACAGGCCCTATCCATGCAGTATTCGGGTTCTATGACACAACATCAGCAAACACAAGACAGTAACAATTCTGAGAAACTGCATCTTTCTCTTGGCCACACAAGGGCTTTTGACTTTAAATATGACAGAAACACATATAGAATGTCGTTAATCCAGAAGGAAAAGGTGCGTACACTGCGCAAGATTTAACATTAGAAATCATGGCCTAGAGAGTATGGGTGACCAGGGGATCTGACCGACATTCAGGTCTCCGAGGGAAGGCTAGACGGGCACATAATCAGACAGTAACTGATAGTATTAACATTGGGACTCTTCGCTGGTTGTTAAAGATAAGGACAGAGCGCGTATAGGAATGTCCTGAGTTCTGTTATGTGGGTTCTTGATTCAACTCAACGCAAAACGCACCATTCCTCCGAAACGGAAATGCTTTGAGATCATATTAAACTCTATAGTGGTGTAGACAGAACAGCGGTGGGTTTATGAGGCGTGGTACCTGAAGGAGAGGCTGGTCTCGACCAGCACCAGGTGGACACGGGACATTTAAGGAAATACATGAGGTAGGGCAAACATATGTCATATGTCGTAGTACTTACAGTATCGTCTACTTGTAGACTATGTCACAATATCTACAGTTTCACCTACTTACCAACATATGTAGTAATATCTACAGTGTAACTACGAGTAGGCGTATGTTGTAATATCTACAGGTTCACCTACTTACCAGCATATGTCGTAAAAGCTACACTTTCACCAATTTACCAACACACTGTCGTAATATCTGCAGTTTCATCTATGCACAAATACGTCTCACTGCTGGATACTCAGCCACTTCCGGTTTTATAACTTTTAACATGCTTGCGGCATTTCACTGATTACCAGCTGCCAGCCGGCAACATCTAGTCCATCCCTGTTAAATAACAGCCACATTGCTATATTTATACTGAAAACACTATCACTGAACGTTCACAATAGTATTCTCCATACATCTAGCCATTGTAAACACGTAACTAACACGGCTGTGTTGAGACATTCGTAGTTTAGACGAATGCGCGGGGCCCAGAAGAATGTCCAGCATGTAGTAGAAAGTGTGACATGTAGAAGAGAGCGTGACATGTAAAAGAGAACGTGACATGTAAAAGAGAATGTGACATGTAGAAGGGAGTGCGACATGTAGAAGGGAGTGTGACATGTAGAAGGGAGTGGGACATGTAGAAGAGAGTGCGACATGTAGAAGGGAGTGCGACATGTAGAAGAGAGTGTGACATGTAGAAAGAGAGTGTGACATGTAGAAAGGAGTGTGACATGTAGAAGAGAGTGTGAGATGTACAAGAGAGTGTGAGATATAGAAGAGAGTGTGACATGTAGTAGAGAGAGTGACATGTACAAGAGAGTGTGACATGTACAAGAGAGCGTGAGATGTACAAGAGAGTGTGACATGTAGAAGAGAGTGTGACATGTAGAAGAGAGTGTGACATGTAGAAGAGAGTGTGACATGTAGAAGAGAGTGTGACATGTAGAAGAGAGTGTGACATGTAGAAGAGAGTGTCACATGTAGAAGAGAGCGTGACATGTAGAAGAGAGTGTGACATGTAGAAGAGAGTGTCGACATGTAGAAGAGAGTGTGACATGTAGAAGAGAGTGTGACATGTAGAAGAGAGCGTGACATGTAGAAGAGAGCGTGACATGTAGAAGAGAGTGTGACATGTAGAAGAGAGTGTGACATGTAGAAGAGAGTGTGACATGTAGAAGAGAGCGTGACATGTAGAAGAGAGTGTGACATGTAGAAGAGAGCGTGACATGTAGAAGAGAGCGTGACATGTAGAAGAGAGTGTGACATGTAGAAGAGAGTGTGACATGTAGAAGAGAGTGTGACATGTAGAAGAGAGCGTGACATGTAGAAGAGAGCGTGACATGTAGAAGAGAGTGTGACATGTAGAAGAGAGTGCGACATGTACAAGAAAGTGTGACATGTAGAAGAGAGTGTGACATGTAGAAAAGAGTGTGACATGTAGGAGAATGTGCAGCATGTAGAAGAGAGTGTTACATGTAGAAGAGAGTGTTACATGTAGAAGAGAGTGTGACATGTAGAAGAGAGTGTGACATGTACAAGAGAGTGTGACATGTATGAAGAGAGTGTGACATGTACAAGAGAGTGTGACATGTAGAAGAGAGTGTGTCATGTAGAAGAGAGTGTGACATGTAGAAGAGAGTGTGTCATGTAGAAGAGAGTGTGACATGTAGAAGAGAGAGTGACATGTAGAAGAGAGAGTGACATGTAGAAGAGAGTGTGACATGTAGAAGAGAGTGTGACATGTAGAAGAGAGTGTGACATGTAGAAGAGAGTGTGACATGTAGAAGAGAGTGTGACATGTAGAAGAGAGTGTGACATGTAGAAGAGAGTGTGACATGTAGAAGAGAGTGTGACATGTAGAAGAGAGTGTGACATGTAGAAGAGAGTGTGACATGTAGAAGAGAGTGTGTCATGTAGAAGAGAGTGTGACATGTAGAAGAGAGTGTGAGATATAGAAGAGAGTGCGACATGTAAAAAGGAGTGTGACATGTAAAAAAATGTGCGGTGTGCAGAACAGAGTGTGACATATAGATGAGAGTGTGACATGTAGAAGAGAGTGTGACATGTAGAATAGAGTGTGACATGTAGAAGAGAGTGTGATATATAGAAGAGAGTGTGACATGATGAAGAGAGTGTGACATGTAGATGAGAGTGTGAAATTTAAAAGAGAGTGTGTCATGTAGAAGAGAGTGTGTCATGTAGAAGAGAATGTGACATGTAGAAGAGAGTGTGACATGTACAAGAGAGTGTGACATGTAGAAGAGAGTGTGACACGTAGAAGAGAGTGTGAGATATAGAAGAGAGTGCGACATGTACAAGAGAGTGTGACATGTAGAAGAATGTGCGGTGTGTAGAAGAGAGTGTGACATGTAGAAAAGAGTATGACATGTAGAAAAGAGTGTGACATGTAGAAGAGAGCGTGACATGTAGAAGAGAGTGTGACATGTAGAAGAGAGTGTGACATGTAGAAGAGAGTGTGACATGTAGAAGAGAGTGTGACATGTAGAAGAGAGTGTGACATGTAGAAGAGAGTGTGACATGTAGAAGAGAGTGTGACATGTAGAAGAGAGTGTGACATGTAGAAGAGAGCGTGACATGTAGAAGAGAGTGTGACATGTAGAAGAGAGTGTGACATGTAGAAGAGAGTGTGACATGTAGAAGAGAGTGTGACATGTAGAAGAGAGTGTGACATGTAGAAGAGAGTGTGACATGTAGAAGAGAGAGTGACATGTAGAAGAGAGAGTGACATGTAGAAGAGAGTGTGACATGTAGAAGAGAGTGTGACATGTAGAAGAGAGTGTGACATGTAGAAGAGAGTGTGACATGTAGAAGAGAGTGTGACATGTAGAAGAGAGTGTGACATGTAGAAGAGAGTGTGACATGTAGAAGAGAGTGTGACATGTAGAAGAGAGTGTGACATGTAGAAGAGAGTGTGACATGTAGAAGAGAGTGTGTCATGTAGAAGAGAGTGTGACATGTAGAAGAGAGTGTGAGATATAGAAGAGAGTGCGATATGTAAAAAGGAGTGTGACATGTAAAAAAATGTGCGGTGTGCAGAACAGAGTGTGACATATAGATGAGAGTGTGACATGTAGAAGAGAGTGTGACATGTAGAATAGAGTGTGACATGTAGAAGAGAGTGTGATATATAGAAGAGAGTGTGACATGATGAAGAGAGTGTGACATTTAGATGAGAGTGTGAAATTTAATAGAGAGTGTGTCATGTAGAAGAGAGTGTGACATGTAGAAGAGAGTGTGTCATGTAGAAGAGAATGTGACATGTAGAAGAGAGTGTGACATGTACTAGAGAGTGTGACATGTAGAAGAGAGTGTGACACGTAGAAGAGAGTGTGAGATATAGAAGAGAGTGCGACATGTACAAGAGAGTGTGACATGTAGAAGAGATGTGACGGTGTAGAAGAGAGTGTGACATGTAGAAAAGAGTGTGACATGTAGAAAAGAGTGTGACATGTAGAAGAATGTGCAGCATGTAGAAGAGAGTGTTACATGTAGAAGAGAGTGTTGCATGTAGAAGAGAGTGTGACATGTAGAAGAGAGTGTGACATGTACAAGAGAGTGTGACATGTACAAGAGAGTGTGACATGTACAAGAGAGTGTGACATGTAGAAGAGAGTGTGTCATGTAGAAGAGAGTGTGACATGTAGAAGAGAGTGTGTCATGTAGAAGAGAGTGTGACATGTAGAAGAGAGTGTGACATGTAGAAGAGAGTGTGACATGTAGAAGAGAGTGTGATATGTAGAAGAGAGTGTGACATGTAGAAGAGAGTGTGACATGTAGAAGAGAGTGTGACATGTAGAAGAGAGTGTGACATGTAGAAGAGAGTGTGACATGTAGAAGAGAGTGTGTCATGTAGAAGAGAGTGTGTCATGTAGAAGAGAGTGTGACATGATGAAGAGAGTGTGACATGTAGAAGAGAGTGTGACATGATGAAGAGAGTGTGACATGTAGAAGAGAGTGTGACATGTAGAAGAGAGTGTGACATGTAGAAGAGAGTGTGACATGTAGAAGAGAGTTTGACATGTAGAAGAGAGTTTGACATGTAGAAGAGAGTGTGACATGTAGATGAGAGTTTGACATTTAGAAGGGAGTGTGACATTTAGAAGGGAGTGTGACATGTAGAAGAGAGTATGATATGTAGAAGAGAGTGTGGCATGATGAAGAGAGTGTGACATGTAGATGAGAGTGTGAAATTTAGAAGAGAGTGTGTCATGTTGAAGAGAGTGTGACATGTAGAAGAGAGTGTGACATGTAGAAGGGAGTGTGACATGTAGAAGAGAGTGTGACATGTAGAAGATAGTGTGACATGGGGAAGAGAGTGTGACATGTAGAAGGGAGCGTGACATGTAGAAGAGAGTGTGACATTTAGAAGGGAGTGTGACATGTAGAAGAATGTGCGGCATGTAGAAGCAGTGCATGTTAAAGAAGCTGGTCTAACTGTTAGCTCGCTACCCTAACATGAGCGCGGTTTACCAGCATTCAATGCCAGGTCTCATCTGTCGTAAAGAAAGGATAAGACCGACCACCAATCCCTCCGTGCACTCCGACCTACAACGCGTGATGGTTCTAACACCCCCCTCCCCCCTCCCTTTTTTCCCCCCAGGTTCCTATTACAGAAGTTGAGAGAAGGCGGTGACTGTGGGGGATGTTTTGTGTGATATCTGATTCATTGCCGAGGGATAATATGTTGGCAAATATGACTATCCATTTTGGCAGAAGTTGGCCCTGGGTAATCAAGCTGCCTTAGTTTGACTGGCTTGAACAGACGTGTTGTAGAGCCAGGTCCTGTTTACGTCCACCTTACTTACTGGCCAGATACAGACAGGAAACTATGCCAGTGTTTCGGCAACCCCCGGGTTTGCAGAGACGCATTCTATTGAACAATCAGTCTAATCGCTGGAACAAACTCGACACAGAAGGGACGTCAATCGTCAAACTGTTCCCTGTTTCGTCACGTGATGTTGAATATATCTGTGCAGAAGTCAACTAGTTGACACAAGGCCAACCGACAGAGGACATGTAATACAGATAAGATACAGGATGACATGCCATGTTTCTCAGGGTGACATTCCATGTTTCTCAGCGTGACTTGGCATATTTCTCAAGTCTATGACAATCACAGGAGGTCAGTGGGGCTTAATGAACCATGCGCTTAAACTTCCGATGCGCTGACGGGGTTTATTGCCTACACCGGTCAGTTGGATTTTCACCTTGACCTCTCGTTCAGAAAAACAATGGCAAACTACTGAAGGTAAAATTGCATGAAACGTAACCTGTTGTTGGGGCTGGTCGCATCGTCCTACAAAGGACATATACATATTTAATTTATACATCAATCAGACAGTGGGTCCAAAGTTTCACTGTCACCCGCTGTGGTCAATTCATGTAAGACTTAATCATATTCTTATATTAATACTGGCGACTCGGTTGGTCGTGTGTTCATGGCGTGGTCATGGAGACGATGATTATTTATAATTGACCAGGACCCTCAAGTATCCCCGGTCTAAAATGGGTACCAGAAAATGGCCTGGGAAGTAGACGCGGCCGACTTGACACTGACTATATCACCCATCCAGTGCCCATTGGTCTATTGAAACATGGGACTAGTATAACAGTAAGGGAGTTAGCTTAGTAGTGGAGAGTTAATGAATGCTGCGCATTCATTAACTAGTGGGGAAATCCTAGTTGGTGAACGTGTGTGCACAAATGGGTCTAAGTATCCAGGGGTTGCACACACGTCACTTGGGACTTGGGACTTGGGATTCAGACATGAAAGGATAAACAAACATGTCTGCATCGTCTGCATGTACTTGGACAGCATGAAATGTAATGGATTGAACAAATAAAACTTTTATATAATACAACGCGGAGTCTGTCATCTATAAGTGATGTCAACCACTAACGATCTACGGCTAGGCCATGTTCACACTGTGATATGACCTGATTTGGCGCCGTGTTTACCAAGATTCCGAAATCGTGCTGTCGCAGACACCACTGATCACAGAGGTCCTCAATTAAATCGATTAGAAAATAAAATAAAAGTCAACAGAAGTCATGGAGGCTTGTGCACTCTGGAGGAACAACTTATGTTGGATTTTCAAGTTTTTGTGATGGGGTTGACCGTTGTTGGAAACGCCACACAACACATAATGTTCCGAGTGGTGAAACAGAGCAGCCATCGTCAAGCTTAAATCCATTGTTGACCTGCTCGTTTTTTCGAAACGTATGGATGTTCCAGATATGCTGCCGTGAAATCTGGTTTTGCTGGAACTATTAACCGTTATCGTTTGAACTACAGTGAAGGTGACCTTGCTTGTCTGAAGGTAAAGTCCGGAGTTCTTGGCCAACGCTTAAAGTGAATCAATCAATCAATCCAATCAATCAATCAATCAATCAGTATTGTTTCGATCGTTGTAATTTCAAATCCAGACGAGCACAATCAGCGGCATGAAAACGACTAGAAGGCACCGACTTCGATTGAAGTGAGAAATCCAGAGGCTCTTCTTTTTCTGTTCCTGCGAGAGTAGAGGACAACTTTCAAGTTTATCGATTGAGCGTCACACTCTTTCAAGTTTATCGATTGGGCATCATACTCTTCCATCGAGTTTGTCGATTGGAACCTCTTTCATCAAGTTTGTCGATTGGAACCTCTTTCATCAAGTTTGTCGATTGGAACCTCTTTCATCAAGTTTGTCGATTGGAACCTCTTTCATCAAGTTTGTCGATTGGAACCTCTTTCATCAAGTTTGTCGATTGGAACCTCTTTCATCAAGTTTGTCGATTGGAACCTCTTTCATCAAGTTTGTCGATTGGAACCTCTTTCATCAAGTTTGTCGATTGGAACCTCTTTCATCAAGTTTGTCGATTGGAACCTCTTTCAGTCAAGTTTGTCGATTGGAACCTCTTTCATCAAGTTTGTCGATTGGAACCTCTTTCGTCAAGTTTGTCGATTGGAACCTCTTTCACCAAGTTTGTCGATTGGAACCTCTTTCATCAAGTTTGTCGATTGGAACCTCTTTCATCAAGTATGGATAATGGATAATTTTAGGTTAATTAACAACATACTCAATTGAACAGAATATTTCTTGCTGCTTACTTTAAAATAATATTGTCTTAAAATATTAGTATATTATATTGGTTGGTACTTTCCATTACAGATTTTTTTAGGATGGAGGCCCAGGATTTTTCTCAAGTACTGAGTAGAGTTGGTGGGGCAATATCAAAGTTGGACGCAGTATTAAGACAGCAAAGTGTAATCAGTGATGTCGAGAGATTTAATGGACAGGCGAACCAATTTAAGAAATGGATTATTTCTATTGAGAAACATGCTTATCTAGTGAACGCTACAGATGAGGATAAAAAGAATTTAGCTTATAGAACTAGTACAAGTCCTGTTTCTGACCATATAAGAAGAAAGCTAGAAGCTGGAGGAGGTGAAACCTGGGAACAATTCAAAGACGACCTGGCACATAAATATGCAGAAATTACTGACCCTCAACACGCATTCTCAGTGTTGCGACAGACGAGACAAAATACTACAGAAAGTGTACAGCTATACAGTGATAGGTTGATCAATTTAGCTGAAGAGTCATTTTTGGGACAGAATGTACGAGCTGAAGAAGTGGAACGGATGTTGGTGGGGATTTTTGTTGATGGGATTAGGTCAGATGGATTGAAATTTAAATTAATGAGAGAGAATCCTGCAAGGTTGTCACAAGCTGTAGATATCGCTATACAAGAAGAAAGCTTGAGGAGAAGGTTTAGATTGAGGGTAGGACGAGAGTTAGGTAGTAGTTCGGAAGATAGAATTGAAGAACCAATGGAAATAGGACAGTATAGATATGGATGGAGAGGAAGAAGAGGAGAAATACAGATGGTACAAGGAAACAGTAACGTATATAATCAAGGTAGAGAAGGACAAGTGAGAAATACTGTAAGAAACATGGTAGGTAACACAAATAAAACAAATGTGGTTTGTTGGGGGTGCCACCAACGTGGACACATTTTTCGCTTCTGTAATAACAGACGTGTCCAATCGAATACACAAAATAATAGAGGTGCTCAGACTAGTACACAGAATAGAACTGTAAATAGTAGATCATCAAATGGGAATTATGGAGAAGTGCAGAGAAATTTTAGAAGGTCAGGACATCAGGGAAATTGGCATCCCGCTTACTGAACAGGATCGGCAGTAGGGGGGAAGATAGTAAGATCCAAAAGATGAATAAATATATTAAAAACCCAAATGATGAGTATAATAGGACATTTAGAAATAAAAAACATAAGAAGTGGCCTCAACTTGGGGAGATAAAACAGTTGTCACTAAATATGGTTGATCCTAGTTCATGTATAATAGAAATAGGGAAATATAAAATTAGAACATTAGTTGACTCGGGAGCGCAAGTTAGCGTGATTAAAGAAACATTTTTATATCGAATATTAAAATTTTTTAAAATATTTAGAATTCAGGAGAATCTTCATTCGGTAACTGGACACAAATTAGTAGTGCTTGGACAAACGATGATAAATTTTAAATTAGGAGGGATAAATGTTAGGCATATGTTCCATGTGGTCAAGGATTTAAATAGAAATATGATATTGGGTAGAGATTTTTTATTGAAAAATGGGGTGAGACTTTTTTTTGATTTGCATAAATTAAAATTCCAAGATGTTTACGTAGATTTAGAAGAGGATATACATGTGGCGACACTAGTTAGAGTCAAAACGACCATGAATTTGAAACCACAAACGGTTAATTTAATACAGGCAAAAATGAAAAAAAATCCGTACTTTTCGGTTGGACAAACAGTTAAAATAACGGAATTAGAGAGAGAAATAATACATGAACCTGGCTTAGAAGTCACCGATGGGTTAATAGTATTAGATAAACATCTCAGCTTTCCAGTGATGCTCCTAAACAATACAGGAAAAAATATTAAATTATATAGAGGCTGTGTAATCGCTAAAGTAGCGTATAATGATGATAACATGTTAACTATAGAAAAAGAAAACATGTTGGGAAATGATTATTCAGAAACTCCCATGGTTAGAAATAATGTCAGAAATAAGTATAAAAGAAGCTGGAAAAGACGAAATGATGAATTGATCCATACATTAAAAAAATATCCATCTCAAATAGATACAGTTGACAAAAGGACAAGAGAACAAGAATTGTTATCACAGTTAAAAGCCCCACCGGAGAATAAAGAAATATTAGACCAATTGGTGAAAGAAAATCAAGACGTTTTTGCAATTAATGATTTAGAATTGGGAAGGACTAGTACAGTTACAATGGAAATAGATACTGGAGATCATCCACCAATTAGTTTAAAACCGTATAGAACACCCTTAAGGAATAGAGAAATTGTTGAAAAAGCAATAGAAGACATGCTGAAAGCAGGAATAATAACAAGATCAAAGTCAGAATGGTCATCTCCGATCGTCATCGTGACCAAATCTGATGGTTCACATCGATTCTGTTGTGACTATCGGGCGTTGAACAAAATCACTAAGAATCTAGCGTACCCATTGCCGGTGATTGATGATATTTTGGGTTTACTTAATGGGTCTACTTTCTTTACCACGTTAGATGCAAGATCAGGATTTTGGTGTATACCTATGTCCCCAGATGCCCAGAAAAAGAGTGCTTTTTGTACACACGCAGGTTCTTACGAATTCTTACGAATGCCTTTTGGAGTTCGTACAGCGCCCTCGTATTATATGCTATTAATTAATCAAGTTTTAGAGGGTATGCAAAAGTTTGCATTGGCATATATAGATGACATTTTAATTTATACTGCAGGAGATATAGATGATCACTTAAAACATGTAAAATTAGTATTCGACAGATTAAGAATACATGATGTTAAACTGAAGCTCAGTAAATGCGAATTTTTAAAAACAGAAACAAAGTATTTGGGGTATATTATTAATAGAGACGGAATTAAACCAGATCAAGATAAGGTTAAAATTATTAGAGAATTATCCCCTCCAACTAACGTAAAAGAAGTGCGTGCGTTTATTGGAACCTGTGGGTATTATAGGCGTTTCATTCCAGGGTTCTCAAAGATAGCAGAGCCTATTACTAACTTAACTGGAAAATACGCTAGATTTAAGTGGGATGATGAATGTCAAAAAGCGTTCGAGTTTTTAAAAAATAGCCTAACAGTAGTGCCACTATTGACATATCCAGATTTGAATAAACAGCTAATATTATATACAGATGCTTCAGATAATGCTGTAGGAGCGTGTTTGGTTCAACCATATGAAGGAAAAGAATCTGGAATACCAGGGGTTAAAAATGAAAGGCCAATTTATTTCTTGTCTCATAAACTTAGCAGGTCTCAACGGAAATGGTCTACTATTGAGAAGGAGGCTTATGCTATACACTATGCTCTCCAAAAACTTAATTACTACTTACATAACGCCAATTTCATTATTAGAACTGATCACATGCCATTAAAGTCTATATTAGAAGCACCAATACAAAATAGGAAAATACAAACGTGGGCATTAAATTTACAGGGATACAATGCTAAAGTAGAATATGTTTCAGGAAAACATAATACATGCGCTGATTTATTGTCTAGAATCCCGTATCCACAGTCATCAGGAAACACGGAAGATGAAGGAGAACCGGAGATAGACGATCGAAACTGGCAAGTAAATATATTAGATTCTGCCATAATAAATAGAGAAGACTTTGAGAGTTTACCGTCGGATCAAGAGTCTGAACCTAGAGCAGAAGACCCACATTTAGCACAATTTAATATGAAAGATGAACAGGAATTAGATCCAAAAATAATACAGATAAAAAGAAAACTGAAAGAAACAGGGGAAAACAGTTTTAAAAGAAAATTTTTAGAGCTACAAGAAGACAATCAATTATATTATGTCGGTGAAAAAGGTGAGGGATTAAGAAAATATATTCCGAAACATTTAGAACGAGAAGTTTTAAAGGCATATCATGATAATAATGGTCATTTTGGACGAGATAAGTTAGTTAAGTCTATTAGCAGTAAATATTACTGGCCGAATTTATTTAAAAGCGTATATGAATATGTTGAAGCATGTGAAAAGTGTAGGTTAAGAAACATGAAGATAATTAAATGTCCCTTACAAGATACAGATATTCCTCAATTTCCAATGCAGAAAGTAAGTTTGGATATTTCAGGTCCTCATCCAAAAACATTATCGGGAAATGTATACCTACTACATATCGTAGATTCATATAGTCTCTGGCCAGAAGTTTATCCAATTCCAGACAAGAGTTCTGATTCAGTTATAAATATGCTTTTACAAGAATTTATACCAAGGTTTGGGTGTCCACAAACAATACTTACAGACAATGGGAAAGAATTTGTAAATAGAAAGTTTGAAAAATTGGTAAAAGATTTGAATATAAAACACATTAAAACTTCGTATTACAGACCATCTTCGAATGCCAAAAATGAGCGACAACATAGGACATTATACAATATACTAGCGAAAAATGTAGAAGAACACGATATGGATTGGGATCTTTATTTGGGAATAGCATTGGGGGCGATCCGTACACACCAAAACGAAGGAACAGGTTTCTCACCATTTTACCTAGTACATGGAAGAGAACCAATTTTACCAATTGACAATTTATTAAAGCCTAGGAGAAAATATATGGGGGAGGATTTTCAGGAAACAAGGTTGCAAGAAATGCACAAAGCACATATACGTTTAAGAAATAATATAATTAAGGCTCGAGAAAGACAGAAGAAATACACAAATAAAAATGCACACTTACAAGAGTTTAACATAGGTGATAGAGTTTATTACAAAAAACATAGGAAAAACTCTAAGTTTGATGCTCATTGGGTCCCGGGATATTATATTTTAGAAAAAAAGGGTCCAGTATCGTATACTATTAAAAATCAAGTTACAGGCCATGTTGCACGTTCACATGTAGAGCACTTAAGACGGGATAATGAGGAAAAAGATGCAGAGGATAATAATAATAATTATTATTCAGAAGAAATATTGTCAGATGGACAGATTATCAGACAAACGGAATATCCAATACCTATAGAAAATGGGAGAGAATTGGTACAAAAACAAATAATAACAGCATCTACTACTGGTGAACAAGAAGAAACAATACCAAAAACAATCGTGACAGAGGAAAACAACACGTATGACGGTTATAATAGTGAAGAATCAATCAAAGAAAAAATAGACGCTCCATTTATGAATACTAGACAGGCAGTAAAAAGAAAGTTAGATAGACAGAAAGAAAGAGAAATTAAGAGGCAAAGGAAATTTAGAGTAAATTCCTCAAGTGATGAAGATATGCCACTATTTGAAAATTTATTAAGACATCAAGATAGGAAGATTAGATTGGATTTAGAAAGGAAGAGATTAGCGGTTGCTAGTAATGGGTATACAGATGCGGAACAAGAGATGGATGAAGAGTCAGAAACTGATGAGGATGCTGATATGAAAGAAGATAATTCTCCTCGGGAGGATGGCGACATTGATGTAGATATTGCACTTATAGAAAAAAATTTGGAGTTATTAAGAAAATGGAGAAGTGATAAATAGCGTGGTAGAATATTCTGCAGATTGCAGATAGAAGAAGAAGTTAGAGACGGTATTTGTGAATTTCTAAGGAAGAAAGTTAGCAAATAACTTAATCAAGAGTTGTTGAGAGTTGTCGGGATGAGTAGACATAATATTGTAGTAAGTTAGGACTGATTGATATATGCTTTATTATCATTTTGATTTTTAAGTTGAAGTGTTGAGTTTTTCTTAGACGGAAAATAATTGATTAGTAGTCATAATATATTATGGTGTATGTATATATATGGTTTTTCATTTCATCACATATGGTTATTTTGAATAATGTGTGGGGATAAAAATGATGTCAAAGAATGAGGGGGTTGATATTGTTTGCTCTATTGTTTTGACTTCAGTTGTTCTTTATAAAATGTGATAATATGTTACCTTAGCTGTTTATTTTTACAAAACTTTGGTTTTGTTTTTCTTGAGTTACCCTGGGTGTGTTTAAAATGATTTCTAGCTTGACGTTCAGTTATGGGAAAAATGAAGAGTTGTTTTTGGGAGCTTGCAGAAAATATGAAACATGGAGTAAGGGCCATGCTTCGTTTTATGAATTTTGCAACTTGAAGTTGAGTTGTTTAACGTGTATAACGTTTATAAATAGAAATTGAGGGTGAAACATGATTGAGTTAAGGGGGAAGTTGTGGTGATTAGCGAAGTGACTCAGTATGTTGTAGAGAAAGTAATGGAGGAGTATATTTAAAAGTGGCTGGGGTTGTCAGCAACAATTGATAATTACATGTGGGTTGGAAAGAGTTAAACCGTTAAAAATGGTTTGGGGGATTGAATTAGGGATTACATTAGACGGTTCGTAATGTAAATACATGGATTGAAAGCCATGGATGAGGGGAATGACGGGGCGATACTGGGTAAATGGGAGTTGAAATAGGAGCTGGGTTGAACAGCGTTTAATGGGAGAATATGGGGGGAATGCCAGGTTGAATTTTGGCATAACTGGACTCTGGAAGAAGAACACTGTGTTTGACTGTATATTAATAATTTGGAGGTTTTAAAAAAAAATGGTTGAACTTAACGAGGTGAATACTACAAAAGGTTGTAGTTTTGGATTAACATAACTTTTTGAAAAATTATTATTGACGGCAATGAAGATAAATTTTGGAAACTTTATTTTATAAAGTTTTGAGAATGCATGGGAAGAGAAATGTGATTACTTCTTACTTTTTCCTTACTTTCTAAAACTTCCTTAGGTGCGCACCAAACCAATCTAAACTAAACTTTTTTTTCTGTCTATCCTGGAATAGCGAGAATGTGAGTAAGTGAGAAAAAGATAAGGAAAATATCTTCAATTTTGTCAATCATAATTTAGATGGACACTTTAAAAGCGGTTCGCTTATAGAGAGTTTTGTAGAGAGTTTTTGGGGAGAACTTTATAACGAATTTTGTAGAGAGTTTTGTATTATTGATATTGTATGAAGTATGTCTCTGGTTAGCATTTGGCTATGATGAGATAGGAGGGTGAGATTTGAATTAGGAAATATATGTGAAGGGATTGTTGGGCAGATGTGGTATAGAACAAGAAATATTTCAGTAGAGTTAAGTGGTTAAGGGTTGGGGTTGAGACTTTTTCAGAGAAAATGTCTCCTTGAAGAAGGGGAGGTATATAACAGTAAGGGAGTTAGCTTAGTAGTGGAGAGTTAATGAATGCTGCGCATTCATTAACTAGTGGGGAAATCCTAGTTGGTGAACGTGTGTGCACAAATGGGTCTAAGTATCCAGGGGTTGCACACACGTCACTTGGGACTTGGGACTTGGGATTCAGACATGAAAGGATAAACAAACATGTCTGCATTGTCTGCATGTACTTGGACAGCATGAAATGTAATGGATTGAACAAATAAAACTTTTATATAATACAAGAGGAGCGGCTGGCCGAGTGGATAGAACGCCGGACTGCCGGACTCTCATTCGGGAGACCCGGGTTCGATCCCCGGTAAGGTGCGGGATTTTTTCTGTCGGGGGCAAAAAGAAAATCCTAACCTGCACAGTTCGCGGCGACTGCACTAGCCAGGCGGCCTTTACTCCTCAGGCTCAAAGACCCCTCTGCCATATACCGCAAGGTACTATATTGGCAGTAAATGACAGTTTTTTATATATATATATAATACAACGCGGAGTCTGTCATCTATAAGTGATGTCAACCACTAACGATCTACGGCTAGGCCATGTTCACACTGTGATACTAGAGCCAATACACCTGTAAGTGTGTAGCAGAGTCTTAGCTTCTTCATGTCTTATAGAGGGCCACTCACACTGAGTTTTGGTTTGTTCATGTTTGATACAGGGCCACTCACACTGAGTTTTGGTTTGTTCATGTATGATACAGGGCCACTCACACTGAGTTTTGGTTTGTTCATGTATGATACAGGGCCACTCACACTGAGTTTTGGTTTGTTCATGTATGATACAGGGCCACTCATACTGAGTTTTGGTTTGTTCATGTATGATACAGGGCCACTCACACTGAGTTTTGGTTTGTTCATGTATGATACAGGGCCACTCACACTGAGTTTTGGTTTGTTCATGTATGATACAGGGCCACTCACACTGAATTTTGGTTTGTTCATGTATGATACAGGGCCACTCACACTGAGTTTTGGTTTGTTCATGTATGATACAGGGCCACTCACGCTGAGTTTTGGTTTGTTCATGTTTGATACAGGGCCACTCACACTGAGTCTTGGTTTGTTCATGTATGATACAGGGCCACTCACGCTGAGACTTGGTTTGTTCATGTATGATACAGGGCCACTCACACTGAGTCTTGACTTTTCATGTTTGATTCAAGGCCATTCACACTGAGTCTCGATTTGTTCATGTTTGATACAGGGCCACTCACACTGAGTATTCGCTTGTTCATGATTGATACAGGGGTACTCACACTGAGTCTTGACTTGTTAACTTCCGGTAACCAGAATGGCGGTTAGGCATTGAACCGCTACGGCCTCCGGAGTATTTTTCCTTGTGGCTGCGGTTTGCATTTCGTATTTTCGTCATGTTGAACTGGTAGTATATGGTTCCGTCGCCCTGCTACTGAGTGAGTGCGTGACGCGACTCTGTGAGTTGTGATATTCACGTGGAATGCTTTTACATGTCCGCTTTTGTTTGTACAGTGACCTGCATGTTCGGAACAATGGCTACCGGCTGTTGCTGAATTGACTGATTTGCCTTTTCGGTTCACGAGTGCATTTTTCAGGAGACTCCTGGGAGTCGGCGCTGGAGCTGCGGAGTTCGTGCTTTATGCGACGCTTTCGGCGGGTCGCCCTGCGGATAGAGACAGAGCCATGTGAGAAAACCCGGGTCAATGAGGTCTTTCTGGTGACTGCCGATTCCATCGACGATGAACTGTGGTTTCCGTGGAGGACTTTTGTGTTGGCATTCTGGTGGCGGCATTATGCACAGTGTACCTGTGCGGGCTGTTGGATTGCCGAGACTCCTGTCTGTTCCACTTTTCACATTGGACAGTGGGGAGCATTTTGTGTGATATTCACTGGCACATGAACGGAGCATAATGGGGACGACCCGTTGCCGTGAAGTTGGAACCTCGACTAACTAACTAACTAACTTATTCACGTTTAATAGAAGGGCACTCACACTGAGTCTTGGTTTGTTCATGTTTGATGCAGGGGTACTCACACTGGGTCTTGGTTTGTTCAAGTTTGATACATGGGCACTCACACTGGGTCTTGGTTTGTTCATGTTCGATACAGGCGCACTCACAGTGAGTCTTGGTTTGTTCATGTTTGATACAGGGCCACTCACACTGTCTTGTCTTGTTCATGTTCGATACACGGGCACTCACACTGTCTTGCCATGTTCATGTTTGATACAGGGGCACTCACACTGAATCTCAGCCTCAAGTTAGCCACACACGCTTCAGAACGTTATTTGACTTATAGATGTGTATTCAGGGGATATGTGCGGCTTATTGTCCGAAGACAACTTAATACACTTGTGAGCAAAAGCTGCAGCCATGAAATCTAAATAAATATGTGGCAATAGTTACAGTCAATCAATCAATCAATCAATCAGGTGCCGTCTCCACAATGAAGGTTGGCTGCAATGGATCTCCAACACTGTCTGTCTCTTGCCTTGACTGTACATTCTGTCAGGCTGATGTTTGTCCATCTCTTGATGTTATCTTCTCACTTGTATCATTGTCTACCTCTTGCTTGCTTGCTCTCATCCTTGCCTTCCAGTGTGGTTTTTATAAGAGTATCACGTCTTTTACCGTGGCCGAAATAGTTCACTTGTCTCCTCTTTATTTCTTTTATAAACTCTCTCTTCATACCCAGTTTTTTAGAACCTCTGCATTTGATTGTTTTTGTTTCCATGAAACACGACATATTCTTCTGTATATCCAAATCTCCAGGGCTTATATGCTGCTTTCTAGTTGCTTGTTCAATGTCCAGGCTTCCGCGCCATACAGAAGCGTGGGATATACGTAGCATTTGACAATTCTCATTTTGATCCGTTATTAATCTCTTTGGCTTACCCGAGGAACAAAGCCACTTCGTTTTGATCTCACAAAAATACCAGATGCGTACACTGTAGAAGTTAGGAATCGTTTTGGGGTCTTGATGTCTGTACAAGAGGAAATGACACCTGATGAACTGGCAGTACAAGCTAGAGATATCTTGATAACTGCAGCCAAAGATTTAATTCCGGCCAAGAAAAAGCAACTTAAGCCATGGATTACATCAGACACGTTAGAATTAATAAAACAACGAAGGGAACTGAAACAGAAAGGAGGTGAATCCGATAACAGCAGGATGAAGTATAAATCTTTAACTCGAGAAATAAGAAAGAACACAAGAAAGGACAAAAATCAATATATACAAGATTGCTGTACCAGAATAGAGCAATATCATAAGACTGGAAGAGATTACGAAATGTTCAAAGAAATGAAGTTATTGACAAGAAATGTTCAACCTCAATTGAATGTTATCTGTGACAAGATGGAAAATACCTTAACAGAATCTAGACAAATTCTAGAAAGATGGCAGGATTATTGCAGTGGAATGTATGATATGAGTGACAGTGAGGATATGAATGAGATACATGAGCCAATGACAGCAGAGACAGAACCTGAACCCTCATTAGATGAAATTGCATGGGCAATAAAGAACCTGAAGAATGGTAAATCACCTGGATGTGATGAGATACCAGCTGAGCTAATTAAAGCGGGAGGAGAAGAAAGCATACAAATCTATCACGCATTATGTAAAAAGATATGGAAATATGGTATATGGCCAAACGATTGGAAGAGAACTATCTTCATTCCAATACCAAAAAGGGCAACTTGAAATTCCGCACCATCTATAGAACGGTTGCCCTGATCAGTCATGCAAGTAAAATTCTACTAACAATCATATTGGGAAGACTTCGTAAGAAAATGGAAGAAGAAATTAACGTGGTTCAAGCTGGATTTAGACAAGGAAGAGGAACAAGAGATCACATTCTCAATATGCGTTTAATAATAGAGAAGTGCAGAGAATTTAATGTAAACCTATTCTCATGTTTTGTGGATTATTCAAAGGCATTTGACTGTGTACAACATCAGAAACTTTGGGAAATCATGAGGAATATGGGCTTTCCACCACATGTAATACAACTCATAAGAATGCTCTATCTAGACCAACAAGCAGCGGTTAGAATAGATGGCGAGACATCAGATTGGTTTGACATCAAGCAAGGAGTCCGTCAGGGATGTGTGCTGTCCCCCTATTTGTTTAACCTGTACGCCGAAAATATAATGAGAAATGTAAGAGATGATATAAACAGGGAGCTATATGATGCCCTAAATATCGGTGGTCATGACATACCAGAGATTCGGTATGCTGATGATACAGTATTGCTATCCACAACACAGACTGGTAAAAAAAAAGTAATAGCCTCACCCCAATTGAATAGTGAAAATCACAACTTGTATCTTAACATTGCAAAAACAAAGATAATGCATACAGATAAAACCACTATGGAGAAAGAAAAATATGTTAATGAGGAAAAATTGGAGGTGGTGGAAAATTTTGAATATCTTGGGTCATTGATTACCAACAACGGTGACACAATGAAAGAAATTAAACGACGACTATCAATTGCTCTTCAAAGACTAAAACAACTGAATAAATTATGGAATGGGACAGACAGAACTACAAAAATTAGATTTTTAAGAGCATGCATCTTTCCCATTGCAACATACGCCTGTGAGACCTGGACACTTACTAAACAAGCTGAGCAGCGCATAAATGCCTTTTGAATATAAATGTTATAGACGAGTTCTAAGAATATCTTGGGTAAAGAAAAGAACAAATACATCAATACTTCAAGAGCTGAATATTGAAGAAGGTTGGCTATTAAAAACGATAAAACAAAGAAAATTTAAATATTTTGGTCACTTGAAACGTCACGAAAGTTTGGAGAGAACAATATTGGAGGGGTATATGCCTGGGAAGAGTGGGAGACGAAGGCCAAAGAGAAGATGGGTGCAGGATGTGGCGGATGATCTCCAGGTGGGTGTATCGGACGCGGGATATCTTGCTTATGATCGAGAGGTTTTCCGGAAGGTTGTTATGGAGCGAGGTTCTGCAAAGGACATGCTACTGAATGAATGAATGAAATCTCTTTGGATGTTAATACTGATTTCATGCCATTGAAATCATTTTTGGCCATTCTTATTCTCCTTTTTTATTTCTATGTCACTTCTGCCATCATCTGTTATTATATGTCCAAGATAGGAGAAACTTGTTACTTGTTCTAGCATCTCTCCGTTTACTGTGATGTTCATTGATGGTCTTTCCTTTTCGCTGCTAATTATCATAGTTTTTGTTTTTTGGATGTTAATATCTAAGCCATATTCGACACTAGCCGGTCTCTGTGGCTGAAGGGCTTGCGAACGCGGTTTGTGAGCCCGTATACCCGGGTTCGAAACACGGCGGTGCTCGTATTTTCGAAAAAGGTATAGAGACCGGTCGTTCAGAAAGCAATGGCAAACTACTGAACGTAACACTTGCCTAGTACATCAACAGCAGCTGAAAATGCTGGTGTTGACTGCAACGTCCCGTAAGGGATACGCAACAACATTTATTATTATTATTCGACACTATGCCTGTTTACTTGTTCCACTGGGTCTTGTAACTCTTGCCCACTTTCTGCTAATAACACGCACTCGTCAGCATACGTAAGACTGTTTAGGATTCTTCCATTGATGTTAAGTCCAAGCATTTCAACTTGTTTAAAAATTATCTCTGTGTATAGGTTGCTTCAACTCCGCAGGGTAGAGAAGGAACAAGATGAGATGAGATACCTTTCCAGTGAAAGTTATTTGTTCCATAAGATACCTTTCATCTTCTGATGTTCAGTGAAAGTGATGTGTTACATAAGATACCTTTCATCTTCTGATGTTGAGTGAAAGTGATGTGTTACATAAGACATCTTTCATCTTCTGATGTTCAGTGAAAGTGATGTGTTACATAAGATATCTTTCATCTTCTGATGTTGAGTGAAAGTGATGTGTTACATAACATATCTTTCATCTTCTGATGTTGAGTGAAAGTGATGTGTTACATAAGATATCTTTCTTCTCCTGAAAGACACCTTATCGCTTATGGGCGTCGTTTAGGCCGTCAAGACATCTCGGACATACTATTAAAGCAGATATACTTGAAAATGTAGTTACAACTGGCAAATTTAATCAGGAAACAAATAAAAGAAAAACAAAGGAATAAATACCTAGATGGTTTAGTTAGATGGCATAATAGGGACATGAACACAGACCTGATCGGGGACTCTGATTATCATATGCCATTGCGGTACACAGTCGTCGAAGTTCTCGGCATGGCACATGATAGTGATAATGTTCTGTTCATTAAAATTCAGATTATACCGCTATGTTAACCACGTCTTGTGGGATAGAGTGTCGTGCCGAGAGCCAGACCGGCAACTGCAGATTGACTTGTTGCCAGCTTTCACTGCTTTGCTTCCTGTTCGACTCCTTGTTTTATATCACAAATGTTCTGTATTTGGGCTCTTCGGTCATTGAGAAACATTTGGAATGTTCTCGTCCCCTCCACAGATGACCACCTGATTCACGTGACGGGTAGAGCTAGTGCTGCCACCAGTTAAGCCCAGCTTTCCAAAACCGGCTCAGACATTCCAAGCCCCACCTGATCTATCGACGGTTCCCAACTTGTTGTTCGGGGCCACACTTTTTGAATGGACATGTATTTGGACTACACACATGTTTTTATTGTTAGAAAATATCTGTTGGAAAATCCCATTGCTGCAGTACAGAGCATACATCCCTGCCTGCCTGTCATGTTTCTCATTGCTGCTTGTCATCTTTTCTTTCCGTGGCGAAGTGGTCAAGTCGTCTGCCTCACATTCCGAAGGTTGTGGGTTCTATTCTGAGCTACGTCTGTCGGTTCATGAGTGCACTTTTCTCGGAGATTCCTGGGGGTCGTCGCTGGAGCTATGGAGCTCGTGCTTTGTGCGATCTTTTGGTAGGCCGCCCTGTGGAAAGATATCCAGCCATATGGGATAAAACCCGGTGCAATGGAGTCGATCCTCTCGACATCTTTTCTTTAATCTACTTGCATCCTGTGATCTGAGAATCGCCACAGTGAAGTACCATTCTACCCCCCCCCCCCTTCCTCTCTCTTTCTCTCTTCCTCATTCTCTCTCTATCTCTCTCTCTCTTTCTCTCTTCCTAATTACCTCCCTCTCTCTCTCTCTCTCTCTCTCTCTCTCTCTCTCTCTCTCTCTCTCTCTCTCTCTCTCTCTCTCTTTCTGGCTTTTTCTGTATGTGTGTATATGTGTGTGTCGCTTACTCATCATGTAAGGAGCAATTTAAAACACACACACACACACACATCCAAACATCTAACATAACGCAGTGTAAATTACCACCCATAAAGTATATTAGAACAAACAATACCGATTAGCAAAATATATTGAAACAAAACAGTACAAATTAGGACCCACAAATGTATATCACAACAAACAATTCCTATTAACACCCACATAAGAAAATGGTAAAGAAGTAAACATTAGAGCAAGGGTGGCCAACTTGAGGCCCGCGGGCCGCATGCGGCCCGCCGGTAGTCATGCTGTGGCCCGCGGAGTGGGAACGACGATGTGGTCGAAACTTTAGCACGCTTGCTTGTTTACTTTAATTTAACACACACACAAATTAGGTGCGTGGCCCGGCAGGAAATATTATTTCTGAAATTTGGCCCGCCTGCTGAAAAGGGTGGCCACCCCTGCATTAGAGAAAACACAAAGGGGGAAAAACGTCAACTATACGTACATTGTATGTATGTCAGTACTCCAGTTCATGTCTTCGACAGCTTTCATCGAGTCTTCTGTGACTGTTAATCAGTTCCAATGAATTCCTTTTATTGCTTTGATTGCTGAGGATCTCCTGCGTGTTATCGATGACTGCGTGTACCACAAAACCAACAAATGTGAACGTTTTCTTAATGTTACACAAGTCTTAGAGTTTATGTATGTGATTTTAGTCCATAACACGTGCTATAGTTTATGGTGTACTAGACTGATTTTGCGAGTGGATTCGCTTTTCCTATTATTAGTGTCCCTTGCTAACATGCGAACCCACTCGGATTTCTGAGGTACTTGTAATTTATGTCCACAAGACAAGGACGAGAAATTAACATGTTAGTTCAACTGACCGGTGTCGGGGTTGAACCCGCTACCTTGGCATCACTACATCGGAAGTTTAAGATCTAACGCTCTGATCCATTCGGCCATGCTGACCTCCTCAAACAAAGGAGCACGAACGTGACCACACAGGAGGTCACTAGAACAGACAATCATCGTCGCGTGTTGCGATACCAGTAGAGAATTAACACGTGACCACACAGGAGATCACTAGAACAGACAATCATCGTCGCGTGTTGTGGTACCAGTAGGGAATTAACATGTGACCACACAATCATCGTTGCGTGTTGCGATACCAGTAGAGAATTAACATGTGACCACACAGGAGATCACTAGAACAGACAATCATCGTTGCGTGTTGCGCTACCAGTAGAGAATTAACAAGAGACCACACAAGAGGTCATTACAGTCCTAGGGTCAAAAGTCAAATGCTGAGATATTTGGAAGCAGAGGTCAACTGACAGGGGAAACTCCAGCAGAAGCCGGCGTATCCAGACACTCGGACTACATGGAGAATTCGTGAAGCTTTAACTGGTCTGTGAGGGACTTATACAGACTGGAAACGTCTTACAAGAGACTGTAGACCAGAACTAGAGTTTTTGCTCCACCTCACACCCACTCATAATTCTTGTCTATGTCTATGTTTACATCCTATTGACAACCATGAATTCACATAAATCAAATGCAAGTAATACTCGTGTTTGCAGTCACGATTATGCACAGCAAGTCGATGTTTATTTTAAAAGCTCATTTCATTAATATGCATTTACATTATGTGTTCCTACAATCTCAAATATCAGATCCGATGGTGATATTTGGTCAAACTTCATGGTGAGATTTGGTTAGGTCTGATGGTGAGATTTGGTCAAACTTCGTGGTGGGATTTGGTTAGATCTCGTGGTGAGATTTGATTAGATCTGATGGTGGAATTTGGTTAGATCTGATGGTGGGCTTTGCTTGGATCTGTTGGTAGAATTTGGTCAGATTTGACTGATGTAACTCTGGAATTTAGTGTCAGGTCTTTGTCAGATATGACTGAGCTACCGAATGACAGTAGACGGTACTACCTGCTTTCTGTCAGCGCCGAATGTTGGGTGGCGCTTAGCCAACCCGACACCCACATTGTGCCAACGGCTTCGGGCGGAAGAGCGCAGTTGGGAGGGTACAAGCCTTATCCTGGTGCGAGGAAATGCAACCTAAAGACGAAATGTCATGGCAGGGCAGACCAAGCCCTAAGCTGGTCTAGGATCGAAGCTCCGACAGGCAGACAGTTAGAGCATTGCTTTGCTGATCCGGCAGCTTCTGCAGCTTGTCTCGTTCCAAATGTATTGGTATTACCATTCCTCTGGAGTGAACTAGGCAGGTCGTGAGAAGTATCATGTTGCATGGGCAACACATGGTCTCCATATTTTAGCCCAAGCTTTGTGCTATGGAGAGGTACAACTCCATCCCTGGTCTTAAAAGGTCTAGGAATCAAAGCGAGAGGTAACAAATACGGGTTATAAGTCCTAGTCAATTGGCGTAGACATGGGGTCCACGGGTTGCCTCTGACGGTGGGAGACACCTACAGGCGTCATTGATCAGCTACCACCCGCCTTAAGCTGGGCACCCCCCGGCCAATTTGGTGCTGATCCGCCACAGCCTACCTGCTTTAATGGGTGCTTGGGTCTAGGACAAAATCTGAATCGCAGGCTGTTAAACCAATGAATCAGGCACTGATAAAAATAAACACAGAAACCTCAAGCTACGGCTTGCAACCTGGAGCATAAGAACCATGTGTCCAGGATTTTCCACTGACCTGACGAAAATTGACGTTGTGAGAAAAATGGTTGTGATTGATGCCGAACTCAATCGTCTTAACATTGATATTGCTGGCCTGCAGGAGACTCGCCTCGCTGAGGAAGGGTCATTCAGGGAAAACAATTACAACTTTATTTGGAAGGCTAGAGGACAGGCAGAAGAAAGGCAACATGGCGTGGGCTTTGCAGTGAAGTATTCGCTACTGGAAATGATTAAAATTCCAGCTGGATGTAATGAAAGACTATTATCCCTGCGCTTGGCAACCTCTTGTGTTTTTGCCACCATTATCACGGCATGTGCACCGACACTTGCTTCCTCTGATGATGTGAAGGATTCGTCCTATGAGGAGCTAGACTCTGTGATAAAGACAGTTCCAAAATCCGACTACATTTATATGCTCGGTGATTTCAATGCTCGTGTGAGCAAGGACTCGAGTTCATGCCAGTGTGCCTTGTGAAATACAACATCGGTCGCATGAATGAAAATGGGCAAAGGCTGCTGGAGCATTGCACTAGAAATTACCTATGTATTACAAACTCATTCTTTAAAACAAAAGAATTGCATAAGATCATATGGAAACATCCATGATTCGGCCATTGGCATCAGCTGGACTTCATCATCACGCGGAGACAACATATGAACCAAACATCATTAACTCGAAGTTACCACGGTGCTGACTATGATACGGATCATTCTTTATTTAAATATTGAGCACAACCCACTACTGGCAACGCCGATCGCATTCTGGTATGAACCTAAGGCCTATCCACGTCAATATGGAAGCACTATACTCGAGTTTCGCCCTCATTTGAGCTCGTCAGTAGTGCATATCCCTGACCGGATCCGGAAACAGTCCCGGATCACGCGTGTGAAGCGGGTGTGTAACCACGCGGCACACACTGGACACACCAAATTATCACAACAGAACATCACAACGCTACCCATCGTAGGCTATGCTCATTCTTTATTTGTTTCAAGAGTTAGACTGAGGCCAAAGAGAATCTACACAGCTAAACACATATCTAGCCCCATGATTAATGTTAGTAACACCCTCCATCCTGATAAGTGTTTTGAGTTCCAACAGCAACTTGAAGACGCTTTCACTGATAAATCAGAAATGTGTACAGCAAGTGAAAAATGTGGTAAATTTAAGGAAACTCTTTATAAAACAGCCGTAGAGGTTTACGGCACTGTGGATCATAAAAATCAGAACTGATCTGCAGCAAATAGCCAGAAACTGCAGCCCTTGATTGATAAAAAGAAGAAAGCTCTCTTAAGAAACAAGGAAAGAACAACGCGTAAAACTCGCAGTAAGTTGAAGCAGGCTGGGAAGGATGTGCAAAAGGCTGCCAGGCAGTGTGCAAATGACTATTAGATCAAGTTATGCGAGTTCATTCAAAATGCAAGTGATAAGGGAAACATCAGAAGCATGTATGAAGGGATAAATAAAGCCTGTGGTCCAATGATCAAAAGAAGTGTACCACTGAAAACCTTGACTGGAGAAATCATCACTGATAAGAAACAGCAGATGGATAGATGGGTAGAGCACTATATGGAGCTTTACTCAAGTGAGACCAAATTAGTGGATGATGTCCTCAACGCCATAGAGACCCTGCCAACTCTTGACCACCTGGACACGCTTCCCACCATAACAGAAGTTAAGTGTGCTATAAATGAACTTGCATCTGGCAAAGCTCCAGGTAAGAATTGGATTCCAATAAAGGTTATCAGAAGTGGGCAAGGCAGACTCACTCCACAGATCCACCAGCTAATAGAGCTATGCTGGCGAGAAGGACAAGTCTCACGGGATTTCAGAGACTCAAGCATCATGACATTGTACAAGAACAAGGGCGATCGGTGCGACTGTAACAACTATAGGGGTATCTCACTTCTGTGTATTGTGTGGAAAGTATTTGCCAGAATTGTTCTGCGCAGACTTCAAGTCCTGGGAGATCGTCTACCTTGAATCATAGTGTGGTTTCCGACATAACCGGTCTACCATTGATATGATATTCTCATTGCGACAAATGCAAGAAACATGCCGTGAACAGAATCAACCACTGTTTATTGCCTTCGTCGACCTCACAAGGGCATTTGATTTGGTCAGTCGTGAGGGTTGTTCAAGGCACTAAAGAAGATTGGCTGCCCACCAACTCTTCTGTCCACACAGTTCCACAATCGTTCCACACAGGCAAGAAGGGTATAATCAAGTTTGATGGTGCAGCTTCAGAAGAGTTTTAAGTCAAGAGTGGAGTTAAGCAAGGTTGTGTACTAGCTCTCACCCTCTTTGGAATATACTTTTCACTTCTACTGAAATATGCATTTCGTGATCGGGATGGTGGTATATACATTCACTCACGCTCAGATGGCGGCCTATACTATGCTCGGAGATTGAAGGCCAAGACCAAAATTAGGAGGTGCTGATCAGAGAGTTGCTTTTTGCAGATGATGCTGCGATTACGACCCACTCTGGGGAATAATTACAATCTCTACTATCTGCATTCTCCAATGCTTGTTCTGAATTTGGTTTAACAATTAGCAAACAGAAGACACAGATTACGTCACAAGGTGCACATGGGGTACCATCAATCTTTATTGACGACGCCGAACTAGAGATAGTAGACAATTTTACATATCTAGGATCAGAGGTAAATAGCAAATTATCCCTAGATCAGGAAATAAACATTAGGATTGGTAAGGCAGCAACAACAATGAACAGATTAAGAGTCTGGGAGAACAGGAAGATTACTGCCAAAACAAAAGTCCTTGTCTATCAAGCTTGTGTCCTTAGTACTCTTCTTTATGGCAGTGAAGCCTGGACAACTTACTCACACCAAGAGAAATGTTTAAACAGCTTTCATATGCGGTGTCTGCGAAGAATTCTTGGTATTAAGTGGCAAGACAAAATCACAAATACTGAAGTATTGGAAAGATCAGATTGTGTGACGGTATATTCCATGCTCAGTCTTCGTAGACTTAGATGGATAGGACACGTTACGAGGATGGATGATGGTAGAATACCAAAAGGGCATCTTTTTTGCTGAATTACAGGTGGGTACTAGACAGGCTTGGCCATGGGAATCCCATGGGGAAAAAAAGGAGGATTTTCTGAATAGCGTAGGGATGGGATGGGAGAGGATGGGACAGGCATAAATTACCATTGGATGGGACAGAAAAACATGTCCCATGTACAAGCTTGCCAGGCTTGGCCATGGGAATGTTATTCCCATGGGAAAGTCCCATGGGACGGGATGGGATGGGACATGCATAAATACCACGCAATGTAAATTATGTCCCATGGACAACCCTGGTGATAGATCTCAGGGTTGGCCTCTACTATGATACAAAGATGTGTGTGAGCGGGACATGATTGATACAGGCATTGATAATACACATTGGGAGCAAGTCGCGCTGAATGTGTTGCATGAAGGGTAAATGTCAGAAATGGAATAAAGACAAAGGAGAAATATATTGCAGATAAGTCATACACCGAGCTTGTTAGACGTAAGATGGTGCATGATGGTGAAAATGACCATGTGTGGGATGTGGATTTTAATTTATGAGAATATTATGTTAAGCTGTCTAGGGGATTTAATTTGATTCTCTATTATTTTAGCCACTTGAGGTGATCATGGAATTCTACCATAAACACAAGAATGAAAATACTTCACTCCTGTTCATAGCTGTATTTATGAGTAATTCTCCATTCCCACTTATCACCCTCTAAAGTTTATCTAGTGCTAGAAGACATTGATTGTTCACAACATATAAACAACCACTGGTGAACACCACATTTAATTGATGTACACCTCACAAATTTTTGGACAAACAGTTCAAGTATTAAATCAAGATCTGAAGTAACATACATGAAAGTGTTATAGTCTCATTGAATTTCTGGTACAGGCATGGGAATGATTTGCATTATCAAAACACATTTACCCCATTTGCCCCAAGAAAAATACAATGTTATTACAAACAACACAACAACCACAAATTGGTTCTGCTAACTTGACTTATTTTACCTAGATAAAAGCACAACATTGGTCTAAGTGCAGAAAACCCAACATATAAAACAGTTGTTTCTGACACCCTTTACAATTCTCATATTTTAAAAATAATGAGTTGGTGTCAAAATACTATACCATAACCTTCATTGAAAAAAAGCTACTGACCTGTTACATCCATGGCATAGAAAAAAAACACATATAAAAAGCAGTTGGTACTACTAGTTAAACTAATTAATAGAGTCCTTTATCTCCTGGTGTGCGGTTAAGGGTTCATCTCTTGTGTATATTAGATCCTATTCCCATTATCTGGGTACCGAAATAATGCACTCAGTTGTGTTCCTAATATGTATATCCACTTGGAATTGGCTGGTGCAAATCATACTCTATAATCCAAGAATAGAAATTACACACAATCACATATCCCTCCGCGGGCTAGAATTTTCGAATACTCTGTTGCAGTAGGCTCGGTGTCTTTTTGGTGAAATTGAGGCCTTGGTTGGTCTTACTTTCCGGAATTTCCACTTAAGCTCTGCAGAAGGTACTTTCCCATCTCACCATACATGGTGCCAAGTAGACGGCCATTCAGCTGCTCTGCTTCCAATATCAGAATCCCAATGTTCACAAAGATGTTACACCCACCAAGTCGCGAGTCTCGCGAGGCATTTAGGTTGACATTGGACCAGCAAAGAGTTAGTCGTTGTTATCTAGTCCAGTGTAGGAACTTATATGGCTGAGAGGCATCTCATGGTAGTATCTGTGACTAGGTCCAGAATTGATCTATACCTACATTGATCAGAAGATGAATAAATCCAGCACAGAACCAGGGTTGCAAACAATTAGATGATTCCTCTTGTTGCAGATTTCATATTGTCTTTTTGATGGTGTTCAGGTCTGAGATCTGGAGTTGACCTGGCTTATTTCAGGGTTATTCAGTAGATATTAAGTAGGTACCTTGGTTGTATTGGCTTATGTGGTTTCAGTGTCTCTTCCCATTCTTTGGGTTGGTGTTCATAGCTAGCACTCGGTGTGGAGTGTCTGGTACCTGATGTTTGACTCTTGCTGCTGTAAGACGTTCTTTCGAAGACTTATCCATTGTTGGATATTAACTTGGTGATCCAACAACAGTTGAAGGTTACTCACTGTTGTTAGTTTTATTAAACTTGTAGTAGGATTGTCCCATAGTTTCACTGATTTTGTTGAATGATGAGGCTATAGGTGGTACTTCTCAGAAGTAAAGCAGACGATACACTGTTGTCAGTTACTCTGTTGATCTTCATCTTTGTAGATTTTTAGATCGCGAAGTCCATCCTGGATTTTCCTGCTAAAATAGGACTTCCTCAATCACGCAGTCAGTTGTCTTCGAATGTGTCTCTTTTGCTGGCGTTTGCAGCTAATGAGTGCAGCAGTACACATAGAGGTATTGGTCCAGTCTAGGTTTAGGACAGGTTGCCATTTATCACTCTCTCCTGGCTTTTTACCCAGTTTCCAGTTGATAGTGATGCAATGCAGTCCCACCAAATTCAACCACTCGCTATTGAAAAGGGATGACAAAGAATACAACACGAGCATTAACCTACTGTGATGTGTTAACTTTCACAACACAATTACAAACAAAAAAGGGGAAGGAGATAGGAGTGGGTTTCCAAGTTCCCTGTCCCTCGTCGCTTGTTGTAGAGCTTTTCTAGCTCTGATAGTGAGTGAGATATCTTTTCACTCTATGTTTCTTCTGTTGTTACTGGGACTATTAGATGAGTGAAGCCATCCTTTTTATCCAACACTTTGCTAGTGCATTTGTCATACCTTGAAGAGAATAGTCCAGAAATAGGCTCTTTTGTTTCCGATTCCTCGTCTCCATTCCTTCGCTATAATCAGCATTAGGCCAAGGCTAATGACCATACGGTTCACCTTTTCTTGTGTACTGACATGCACAAGGATTCTTACATCAACATCCTCTAATCCCCAGGGGCAACATTAAAATGTATATTCCCACAGTAAAGAGTAACAATCAGGACCAGAGTAAAATTCTCATAACAGAGAAAACAAACATACATTTCTCTGATACTAAGTACAGGATAATCATCATAATAATTAATCATAATGATGATGCAAGGAGCCGATGTTTTTGGGATTTCCTCAGGGGTTAATCCATAAAACATAAATTGTTTTCCCCCACTGCTTACAGCAGCATAGGGTTAGTGAACGCTGTGATATATTTTGCCAAGTGCTGCTAATTTTAAGAGCATTTCTTATCTATTAGAAATGGTTTATGCAGTCTGATGCGTGTTTGGAACATATAATATTATTCCTGGTGTCTATCGCCTGTGGTGCGGTGTGACGAAAGCTTGGTTATATCATGCGTTTACTTTCTTTGTTCTTGAATTTATATTCTCAAACATGGCAATTCCCTAGCACTATTTTATGAAATGATTACATGTCCCTCACTCATATGGAGTGGTTGCTAATATGTTAACAAGAAGATTTGTACCAACTTTGGCACGATAGTTTCAAGTTACAAATTAGACTTTAGCAGAAACAAGTTCTCTACTATGAAGTATGTTCATACAATGTGTACTCAAAAGTCTGCTTCCACATGGAGAATTGTTTCTTTGAAAATGTCTTTTAGAGTTCAATCTCTATAGTACATAGATTATTTGCAGATTTCTAAGCATAGATAGTGAGATATAGTTCACAATGCATAGAAGTTATTTAACCATAGGAATATGAAATTGACAGACACGAGTTCTCTACTGTGAAGTATGAATCAGGAGTCTGCTCCTACATTGAGAAAATTTCTAGAATGTGTTTCTGACATGAGTTTGATACTCACAGTACACATAATATTTATAGGTTATAAGCACTATTAGTTAGATATAAGTTCACAATGCCTATAAAAGGTTTTAACATAGGGATTTGAAATTGTAAAGCATAGGAAAAATTACAGCGTGGCCCACACATGTGCTCAGTACTAAAAATCAAATCAGACTCTAGTTTACAAGAATTGTTGATTTACCATTCTAACTAATTCTTAATTAAACACAATGGTATATGTACCTTATAAAAATACATGAATACATCTTAATAATGTAGATTTAACGTACCATGGTTTGCAGAGAATGATATATTTTTAAGACAAAAATGCCTTTCCCCACACGGGGAAAGCACCCCCACATGGGGAAAGCACGTCTGTTTCCTTTGTTTGTCTGAACTAAAATGGCCACTCCAGTGCCTTTGTCTTCAAAGTCGACGACTGTTGGCCAGGTACGTGAACCCAACTAAGGCCAAATAAATTTAGCTACCCTACGGGTTAGTTTTTCTCCTACATTAAGTAAGATACTTAAACAGTAGTTGTAAGGGATTGTTATTTTTAAGGGAGTCAATGCTAGGAAAGGGTAAGGACGTTTTAATATGCCACACCATGTGTTCACGTACATCCAGTGTGGACGAACATTTACAGCACGAATTTGCTTTAACAGTCACATTCGCCACCGCCATGGGTTGTAGTTATTAAGAACCAAGCGGTGAACTAGGGTATGCCTACCAAGCATGTGACGATAGAATTCGGCAGACTGCGCGGATGAAATCACTGATGATTAAACGGGCAAGACGGCGTTTACCTGCAAAGCGTTTGGAACGACATGAGCACGGCAAGGCACGTAGAGCGCCCTGGTCATCCACTGCACCTGTATTCGTCTCCAGTCGTATTGGCTTGTCTTGCCACTGGACTCAGATGAGAGAGTGATGTCGACAAATTGCGCAACTCTTCCTCGCTTTAATCCAATTTATCGCGCAAGTCATTCTTTATCCAACGTCATATATCACCTTCAAGCCCTGTAACGATGGGCGAGCGGCGAAGAGACAGGCGTGGGTACTCTGGCAATTGTAGTCGCAGACCTGCACACAGGCGGCTCAGGCCATATAGTCGTCTTCTACTGACCGGAGCAGCAGTGGGATTTGGCAGTCCCCTTAGTGGCTGAGCAGCCCTCTATAGGAAAGCAATGCTTACCTCCATAGCATGAAAAAGTTGCTAGAAAAGGTGCCCTAAACATTGTCTGCTCCATCATTACCTAACGAGCTAGCCGCGGTTTGTGGGTACCCTATACTGCGGTCGACATACGCCACTGCAGGAGATCCTCCTCCTGGAACGTCAAGCATTCTTTGCCTACATTGTCAAAGAACATTTCGAGCCACAATAGGCCTTATCAGCCATCTTAAAACTCACGGCTCCATACTTTCAACCCCACTGGATGAATTGAATGGTCATCATCATTCTTGATGGACAAACAACAAGTTATTAAGCTTTTTTGAAGCACAATGTAACAAACTATAGTCTGTCAAGACTGAAAGGTGCCAATGTAACAATCTTCAAAAACTGTTATATGCACCCAGGTCGTGTCCATTACACAAACATTGTTTCGAACAGGTATCTTGGGGGAGAGTGGAATTTAGACAACTTGACTATTAAGTTAATCAATTCAAACTCACTCTTGTGCATCGAAGGCTGCCCACAAACCAACTAATTACGCAGGATTTTGATGCTTATGATGGGCAGTGAGTGGTGACCAGAAAATACCAGACCAGAGATGTAAAGAATTTGTTGAAGAAGACGAGAATAAGAAGTAGAAGAGGAAGTTGAAGGAGAAAAAGAGGTAAAAAAAACAAAAATAAGAAGCAGTTTTAGTTAAATTTCTTATTTGTGTTTATTGTGGTTTGTCTCTTTACTTGTTCTTCAATTACGTGAACCAAATTTTGCTGTAAACGTGTTTAGTTAGAAAATTTAAACAGATGCTTTTCTGTCTTTATTCAGACTGTCAAAGAGGAGTTCAAACGTCCATAACAAACTGTCCTGAGATAGTTGAAACTTCCGTCACAAACTGTTCAAGACTTTGCTGTAGCACCATGTACCATGATACCTGTGATGTAATGTTGTAGTTGTATGCTGATGACCAGACTGGGCGCGCCAAGACATAAGTAGAGTGAAGAGTGATACTGGTGACCTGCTGATGGGACCATAAGGTCAGTGCTGACTGGTGTTTTGTTTCGTAGAGCTGATTATTGTGGTACTTGAGTGACTAAACAACTAACATGCATATGTGACCAGTGTGATCATCATAACAGAACAAATTCAGTCAAGGACTCTTTTACATCCCTGGAGGCACTATAGGCATATGGTGGTAGACCCATAATTGTATAGGCCAAAGGCATTCGGTGGGTGATGATGTCAGTATCATACATGCTGCCTTCACTTCTCAAGAAATTTCCTGGTACACATTTTAATTGGGCCAACGCGGGAGCCTGATTCAACTTTAAAAAATACGCCTCCATGCGAATTCGAACTCATCAGCAACGGGCGGGGAGTCGAGCGCCTAGTCACTACATTACTATAATTTCCGATCGTAAAAGGGTCTTTTCTATATTAATGTGGAAAATATGGAAGAAATTAGTTTTGTGAGTAGAGAAGAATGATGTAAAATACCTGTATTTCAGGATTAATCCTGAATAATACTGACGCTTTGGGGCCATGTGACGTCACGCGGTAACGTAAAAAGGCAATCCTACATTATCGAAAACTCACACATTGTGGTAGCAAGGGATGTAACTCATGAATTACAAGTCGACTGGTTTATGGTAGTTTCTTCACTTTTTTTTTTATTTTTAAAGAATTTTTTTTTCTTTTATAAATTATTTTGATTGTAGTGGATATGGTTTAGTTTCATGTGTTGTTAAGGGGTGGGTGAGTGGCGGTGTAGCTAGATAAACACTATCATCATAAGGGTTACAAATGAAAACTTCAAAAGAGTAAAGATGGACGGTATTACTAGTTGTAGTGGGTATGGTTTAGTGTCATCATTGTAAATGGGTGGGTGAGAGGCGCGGTAGCTAGATAAATGTTTCCGAACACTATCATCACACGGGGTACAAATCTTCAAATCAAAACCTTAAATACTTAATGATGGTCGGTATTACTGTTGTAGTAGGATTGGTTGATTGACTGATTGATTTAGGAACCGACATCACAGTATTCGGGGCATTCCGAAATACGCTCCGTCCCCATCCTCACCAGCCAGCGAAGAGTTCCAACACCAATAGTACCAGTATCAATCTGATTATATGTCCGTCTCGCCTTTCCTCTCTGCATCGAGCGTCGGCCAGATCCTCTCGTCACTCCTCGCTGTCTCATTCTTGCCAGACCATGGTAATCCATTTGCTCCTCCGAGATGTACACGTGCGCCCACAAGCAGCAAGCCACGTCGTCTTGTCATGTATCAATACTCCACCAAGTTCTGCAAAGCCAGCCGATCTGTCCGCCTGTTCATTTCCCAGCATACTGGCATGCCCTGGAGAAAAGATCCAGGCAATGCTTGTCACCCGTGACCTCCGAAGCGAAGCAAGCCACTCCGCACGAAGCCTGCCCGTCCTCACTCACGTCAGCATGCTTTCTGAGTCAGTTACAATCACGATGTGTGTGTGTGTGTGTGTGTGTGTGTGTGTGTGTGTGTGTGTGTGTGTGTCGCATTCTCCATCGAGCGGAGAGCCGCGGTGACTGCCTCCACTTCGATTCTTAAGTTCGGATGTTGTGGTATCATATGCCAGGCTCTCCTGCACCAAACGTCGACCATTAGCCTTGGCTATGAACCCCCAGCCACTTCTCTCACCACCTCTTGACAGCGAACCATCTGTGTAGATAATCACATCACCCGGGCGAGCATTATCCTGAATTAGTTGCTGGATTCCCACTTCCCTGGCCCCTGATGGCCACTCCCTACACTCCCGACTTAATATGATTATAACTCTGCACAAGTCTGACTGCTCCGCTGGCACTCTGACCCACTCCTCTTCTCGCCTAATGTTCTCCAAGATGCACACCTGTCTGATCGTATCCTCCGCCTGAGCCATCCATGATTTCCCTCTTATCAGTCGCTGACCCTTAACTGCGCCCAACGCCTCATGCAACGGGTGATCTGTGTCTGCAGCTACTCTGAGGTATGCCTTCGCCTGCATCACCTTGAGCCTACCAGCAACAGTCGGCAAACCAAGGATGTAACGCATACACACCACTGGGGTGTCTCTGGTGCATCCCATAATTACCCGTATAGCTTCGTTCTGTATGCGCTCCAATCTCACCAGCTGACTCTTTGAGACAGTGGGCAGTCCTAATCAATAATCATTCACTGAAAGGATCAAGTGCTGGTATAGTGTGAAAAGCATTCTCTGCTCTGTGTCCATTGCGGCCATGGTTTTAAGTGCATTGAGTCCCTTTTGAGATCTTGTCACAACCGACTCCACGTGGTCCTTGAAGGACAGGCTCCTGTCAAATGTGATTCCCAGATACTTCAGTTTGTTCTCTCTGTTGACGCTTCTACCTTCTATCGTTAGGCTTGGGACATCAGCTCTTACAATCCTGTTGTCCAGAGAGCACCACAAAACAGCTACCTTTTCCGGGTGGATGACAGCACTCATGTCAGTGCACCAGTCAATCACTTTGTCTACTGTCGCCTGTAGCTCCTGGGCTGATTTGCTTCCTATCTCTCCCATGCCTATATGCAAGAATATCATCTGCAAATGTTAGTATCCTTCCAACCCGTAGTGCTTCTAGGTTTGCAATCTTGCTCGTATATACGTTACAAAGCACCAGTGAGATTGTGGATCCCTGTGGCAGTCCCGGGGTTAAAATGTGTGGCTCTGAGGTCCATGCACCCAGACGGAGAGCAACCCGACGAGAATGCGGGACGGCCGCTATCCAGTTCACCAAACAGGGATTGACCCCCTTCTCCATCAGTGCGGTCATCAAAATATCATATCGAACTCTATTGTACGCACCCTCGAGGTCAAGCGCTGCCGCCATCGTTTCCTGTATACTCTGGAACTCCCCATAAATGTACAAAGGCAAAAGTGGCTGCATGTAACCAGGTATCTTTTCCTGGCCTGTAGCTTCCCAAGCCTCTTGGAAAAAGCTTCCCCCTTTCCAAAAACTCTTGCAGCTTGACAGCAACAATCTTCTATAAGACCTTCCCAATTGTATTTTGAAGGGTGATGATCCTAAAGCCGCTAAGCTTTGAATGATCCTTGAATGGTTTTGGGAGAGCGATAAGATAGCTGTGTGCCCAATCCTGCAGTACTGATGCTGTCCTAATGCTCTGGTTAAAGCAGTCAGTCATCTCCTTCAGGTCTACATCGTTCAAAGCCTTCATGTGGCCATACCTGACACCATCAAGCCCTGGTGCCGTGTCTTTTGCCTTTTTCAAAATATGTTTAACATCTTCAACCCGTATGATGTCTTCATAATGCATATTCTTTATGGTTCCAGATAACTCCTCTCTAACGGCGTTCCTGATTTCCGCATCATCGTGATTGGTCTGCTCTAAAAATCTCTGGAGAAACGCCTCCCCTTTCTCTTTGTCTGTTGTCACGCAGCACACCATCATCTCTATAAATTGTTCCCACTGTCATAGGCGTATCTTTTCTTAGTATTTGTCTGTACAGTTTCCAGAATTTTCGCAATGTTTTATCACCTCCAATCTCCTTCATGAAACATTCCCATTTTGCCCCTTTTGGCCTCTGCAGCACAGCGCTTGAAAACCTCCACTTTGTCTTTCTTGACATTTTCCGCTGAGCCCACTTCCTCTAGTGAGCTTCGGGGTATCTGTCGGACTTTCCTTAGCTGCTTCACTGCAACTCTCTTTGCTTTCCAAGAAGGGTCTACTTCTGGGGTCCACGATCGGGGTTGCAAAAAAGGAGTTTTGACAGTCCTATTGCATGCCCCCTGTCTGAGGCGTCCAAGAAGGACTGTCGGCCCACTCATCCCGGGGGGTCTTGCATGCCCTCCCAGCTTTAACTTTCCTGGATTTAGAAATCAGGACAGAACATGGCATGTGATCACTCCCATGGTCATTCAAAACAGGCCACTTTACATCAAGGACTGATGTTGTAGTAACAATGGCTTAGTATCATCATAGTTAAGGGGTGGGTGAGTGGAGGATAAGCTATATAAGTGCTTCCGAACACTATCAGCACATGGGTTACAGCTCTTCAAATGGAAACCATAAATAAGTAAAGATGACCAGTATTACTAGTTGTAATAGGTATGGTTTAGTGTCATCATTGTTAAAGGGTGGGTGAGTGACGGGGTAACAGGATAAGTGCTTCCGAACACTATCAACATACAGGTTACAGCTCTTGAAATGAAAACCTTAAAAGAGTAAAGATGGCCGGTATTACTAGTTGTAGTGGGTATGGTTTAGTGTCATTCGTCGTTAAGGGGTGGGTTAGTGATGGAGTATCTAGGTAAGTGCTTCCTAATACTATCATCATACCGGATACAGTTATTCAAATGAAAACCTTACAAGAGTAAAGATTGCCGGTATTACTAGTTATAGTGGGTATGGCTTATTGTCATCATTGTTAAGGGGTGGGTGAGTGGAGGAGTGGCTAGATAAGTGCTTCCGATCGTTATTTAGGGGTGGACGACTGAGTGGATGTAAGACGGGTTTTCATTGGTAAAGAGGTGCATGGATTGAGTCGCGGAGTAGTTGTAGGGTATGACCCAGAGATCGGCATGCCATCGGATATGGCACAGTGGTCAGTGTGGCAGTGGATTTGACCAAGTGGTTGGCGTTGCAGAGGGTGTGACACACTTGTCGCCTAGGCAGAGTGTATGACCCGATGGTCGGTGTTTCTGAGTGTATGTCCTAATGGACGAATGGAGACGGATTGTATCTGCAGAAAAGAACCTCAATGGCTTGGAACGCTGAAGAAGAAGAAGAAGAAGAAGAAGAAGAAGAAGAAGAAGAAGAAGAAGAAGAAGAAGAAGAAGAAGAAGAAGAAGAAGAAGAAGAAGAAGAAGAAGAAGAAGAAGAAGAAGAAGAAGAAGAAGAAGAAGAAGAAGAAGATGTGTGTGTGTGTGTGTGTGTGTGTGTGTGTGTGTGTGTGTGTGTGTGTGTGTGTGTGTGTGTGTGTGTGTAGTACTTGTCATGACATGAGACGCTAATGATGAGCCGGGACAGCTTGTTGTGTTCGTGTGTAATATTATACAGTTGATCAAAGGCGTTAAACATTCGAAAGAGTATGACTACTAGCTGTTAAGTAAAAGTTACCTGACTAGCGTCGGTGATCACATCTCTCCTCTATGACTACGAGAAAAGTTTAGTCGGACACTGTGATGACTTGGATATAGCTGTGAATACTACCGTCGAAACTGCCTATGTTGTATTGATGTCGTGATAGTGGTTTCATGTCCTTTGGTGTTACTCGATGATCCTATGACTACATGTACATAGAAAATAGAGAGAAGGGAGATCATTTTAAACTTCCGATGCATTTTTGACGATGTAGTGGAATCACTCGCATACATGTTGGTCATCACGTGTTAGGTCTACTGGTTCGACAGCCGACAAGACACCATTTCTGTAGTACCCCTATTAACCATATGTCTCGGATGTACCCTTACACATGTGACCGGATGCAAAACCATCTTTCACCTGGATGTAACCATTACCCACGTGTCCCGGATGTATCCTTATGCGTGTGGCCGGAAGCAGCTCCCCCACATTGTCCGGTTGTAGCCATTAACCATGTGTCCCTGATGTATCCCTTAAACATGTCAGCATGTGACCGGCTGTACACCATCGCACTATCCGAGGATGAGGATTGTATCCCTAGCACATCGCCATTGATATGATGATAATACTTAATCCCCATCCACTACAGACATTAATAACCACCGTCATAATATAAGTCGGTCCCTTTTCATTAGATATATACTGGAAACACGTATGACCTTCTGATGATCAGATTTGCACATATGGATCGAAGTTGTCTATGGTAGACCTCTTAACCAGTGCTGCCATCTTTACGTTTTCACTTTACACAGCACAAATACTACTTTAAATATTACCTCTATACTATTACTTTTAGTAATTAAAGTTTACCTTGTTAAATATTCAAAACCGGAAGCAGATAAGTATGCTAATGGGTGAGATTGAAAATGTATCTCCTTAAGGCTTGTTGGGACGACACATAAGCTCCTCTAAGAATGTATTTCAGGTTCAGGGGCACTCCTCAAATAGTATGCACCAAGTTTACCTACCACTTTTTTTTTTTTTTTTTTTTTAGCATATCCTTTACAGGACTTAGCTGTCAACACCAGCATCTTTCAGCTGTATGTTGATCTCTTGGCAAGATTACGCTCAGTAGTTTGCCATTGCTTTCTGAGCGGCCGGCTCAGTATCCCGCAAGTCACAAGCGGGGGTCGAACCACCTCAGCTCTCGCTCCGCTACGAGACTCTGCGTGATAAATGGGATTACAGAGAGAAAGTGTTGTAACCCCACAGCCAGAGAGACCGACTAATTACTCTGACACACGCATTTTATCCACAAGCTTCAACTGCGATTAGACCATGTAGTTATACTTCGCTAGTTACAGACACACAGTCATTAGGAGGGTACATACTGACATCAGATCACTGTCACTCCCTGAAGAATACAGAAAACAACGACCATTCATATATACAGACATACACAGACACCGATGCATCCAGACATAGAGATACACAAACATATAGACAGATAGCTAGACATTTAGCCAGATAGGTAGACAGAAAAATAGAATCGCGCCGACAGTGACGCTTACAATACACACAGTCAATAGCCAGAGAAGTACTGGTATCACCCCACTGTCAAAGAAGAGCGAAAACTGAGCGAGAGAGAGATTGGGATATATATATATATATATATATATATATATATATATATATATATATATATATATATATATATATATATATATAGAGAGAGAGAGAGAGAGAGAGAGAGAGAGAGAGAGAGAGAGAGAGAGAGAGACAGAGAGAGAGAGAGAGAGAGAGAGAGAGAGAGAGAGAGAGAGAGAGAGAGAGAGAACCATAAATAAAATACGAGTCATGCTCACTGCCACGCCGATCACTAGATCATACATTTAGCCACGCCGACCATTGGGTCATACACTCAGCCACGGTGACCACTGTGTCATACCCTCTGTCACGCCAACCACTCAGTCATACCCACTGCCACGCTGACTACTGTGTCATACACGCTGGCATTCTGACCCCTGTGTCATAAACTGAAACCTCTGCGCGAATCGACCCATCCACATCTTTACCAATGAAAACCCGTCTTACATCCACTCACCAACCACTGCCTAGTAGTCCACCCCCTAATACGATTGGAAGCACTTATATACCTACCCCTCCACTCACCTATCCCGTATCAATGATGACACTACGCCATACACACTACAACTAGCCATGGTTACTATTTTAAAGTTTTCATTTGAAGAGCTGTAACCCATATGATGATAGTGTTCGGAAGGACTTATTTAGCTACATCTCCACTTACCCACCCTTTAACAATGATGACACTAAGCAATACCAACTACAACTAGTAATACCGGTCACATTTTATTTTCAAGGTTTTAATTTCAAGGGCTGTAACCCGTATGATGATAGTTAACAGAAGACTTGACTAGCTACTTCTCCATGCACCAACCCCTTAATAATGATGATACTAAGCCATACCCACTACAAACAGTAATACCGACCATCATTACTGCCATAACCTAAATTATAGCAGGGCAAAGATTATGGTCGTGTTCAGGAATGGGACACTTGGATCGTGAAAAGTGGATACTTTTCACACAACGTGAATTCGTTGGGACTCGTTTCCCAGGTCAATGGAAGTTGGGTCCGGATATGGGATTCTAGTCGTGGGTTTCGTCGAGTACGGACCACGTTCAGATAGAGTACTGGCCAACACTGTGCCACTCATTTAAAGAGCTAGTATGTGCTAGGAGAATACTGTGAAGTCTAGCGTTGTATATCTGAGTGTTATAGTGATGGTGCTCACCCTATTTTGTGTAGCCCAATACACGTATAAAAATACAACTGACGTTTGAATCGACTACTGTTTGAGTTCACTACTGTTCGAGTTATACCTAGTATTGTTGTAAGTTGGTGAAACGTGTGTACACATTAGTTAATCATCAGCAAAGCTAAGTGCTGAGAAACGACCAGAGTGCCGACTGGAGAATATGAGAAGAATTAGTCATATCCTTTATTGGACACGAGCAGCAAGAAAGAAGAAGTGTTTATAAAAGGTGGCCATTAAATCGGCCAACCCATAGCCCAGTAGCATCCTGACAATTACTTTCTTAAAGTTTTCATTTGAAGAGCTGTAACCCGTATGATGATAGTGTTCGGAAGCACTTATCCACCTCTTGACAATGATTACACTAATCCATTCCCACTACAACTAGTAATACCGACCATTTTTACTCTTTTAAGGTTTTCAGTATGATAATTGTGTTTATCTAGCTACCCCTCCACTCACACACCCCTTAAAAACAAAAGACGCTAAACCATATCCACTACAATCAAAAGAATATGTTAAAAGAAAAAATTTCTTTAAAAAAATTAATAATAATTGGATGAAACTGTCATAACCCAATGGATTTGTTATTCATGATTTACACCCCTTGCCACCACAATGCGCGAGTTTTTCAAAAGTCAGGATTGCTTTTTTTTTGGTTACCGCGTGACGTCACATGGCCCCAAAGCGTCAGTATTATTCAGGATTAATCCTGAAAAACAGGTACTTTACAACATACTTCACTACTGGTGTGTCTTTGGGTTAAGTGTGACATCTAATCTAGTCTACTTCTACATTCTTACTTAGTGAGAGCCCTGAGTTTTAATGTCTACAGAACCTTCCTTTCTCAATGAGTACTTATCTGCCAGTCATCTGTGTGTAGACTGTTTTAAATAAGAATACTGACATATGTGGGGATATTTAATGAATAAGAGATAATCTACCATATAATTATGCCTAACCTGGCGCGTGTATTCCGTGGCAGATGGTTTTACTTCGTACGAACATGTCAGTTCAGGTAAGAAATCATTTAGCCACACAGGGGACATGGGTAGGGTCGTCATGTCCTTGCTTAAGTAGTTCGCGGAATCACGATTAGAAATGGTTAAAGGCGGTAACATATTAGTGGCATTGAAACTTCTGAGGAAGAATATATTAGTGCTAGATGTGTATTGACGCATCCCATTACTTTTAAGAGACCTTGCTCGTCCTGTGACTTTATGGTCTGTCTGTCTGTCTGTCTGTCTGTCTGTCTGTCTGTCTGTCTGTCTGTCCTTCACTTTGTCTGCCTGTCTCTTTCTTCCTTTCTGTGTCGGTATGTCTTTCTTATCGATCTATCTATTTGTCTGCTCATCTGTCTGACTGTCTGTCTGTCTGTCTGTCTGTCCTTATGTCTATTTGTCCGACTGCCTGTCTGGTTATATGTCCATCTGCCTGTCTATTATTCATCCACTCAAGTTGTCCATAGAAACACTGTCCTGTGGTCGGCCATAGTGTTCCTCAGAGAGCTTGCTATGGGGGTGTCTGAGTTTCTGGCTGTACATCCAGATTGAGAATGGGGGAAGTTGGGGATACAGGTACAGGCGCAGGAGCCACCTGCGAGGGGGCTATACTTTGGCAGGAACAAACTAAACGCCAATCATTGGTGACTTGACTATCACCTTTCCTTGTCTATTTCTAATGGTACCGAACGGATCAATAAAAAGCAATGATATTACTTAGGGCTGGCTTCAGACTTGAGAGGGATCCTGGCCAGACCCAATGTCCCAACAGTAATGATGACACCATATGTCTTAACTTCAGACTTGAGAGGGATCCTGGCCGGACCCAATGTCCCAACAGTAATGATGACACCATATGTCTTAACTTCAGACTTGAGAGGGATCCTGGCCAGACCCAAAGGCCCAACAGCAGTGATGACACCATATGTCTTAACGTTGTGTCTATCGTGGGGTCGTATCCAATTGTTGAATGCCTGACTGGTGTGAAACCACTTAAGACTGGTGTGAATGGAGAGCCGCAGTGTGTGGGGGAGGGGTCGTGAAGGCATGTAAAGCAGGATGTAACAGGGTCAAAATGAAAGTCTGGACACACAGCTGAGAAATGGGGGTCTGCAACATTAGCGCCTTTAACTATATTGCATTCACTAGTGCTTGCCGTCATTCACGTTCAGTTTTTTTTTTAAGCGTCTGTTGCACCGTTATGAAAATTTTCCTGCCGTCTTATATTTACTCCCACCCAAGAAATATGTCTTTGATAGGTCCAAAAACAGCTGAGATCATTGAAAGCGGCGAAATTTTTTTGGTATTTTGGCGAAAATGTATTGAATTCACGCTAACAAACTTGTTTTACAGTAATGCATGTCAATTCGGGTAACCTCTGAACACTCGGTTCTACTATGTGGCGTGCTTCTCATTAGGAAATTCCCGTGCACCACAGAGAATATTCATTATTGAACACTGACGTTTCCATGTGAAGATGTAATAGATTTCATAATATGCACGTCATCTCTGACCCGTAAATTATGTACCACGTATAAACAAAAATTTAGATCTGCTGTACAATCTCTAGAACAAAATTATTTGTTGGGTATACATAATGATAAGGCTATATGGTAAATCTCATCATTTTCCCTCAAATTGTTACTGAGTTATGGATTTGTATATGGGGGGAAACATTTGTGAACGCACTATAGTAGAGAATGGACCTCTGTGAACCCAACCTGAATGCTTCAGCAATATCATCTTCTCCATGACCACCACGAAGGACTAAGAAAATAAACCACATGGAGGTCGCTTAGAAATACAGGCTCACTGGGTCATGTTGGAGTTCTTGCGCCGTTAGGCCGACACATCCGACTTTTGCGGGAATTTGTTGACCGGGTTAACCTTCCCGGGTGTTGGATCAAGATGCCTGTAACAAAAGCTCAATATTTTCCAGTGCCAGTCAAGACATATAATCCCTACGAGTTCGGTGGCCGACTCGTTTACGTAGGTCCGCGCATGGGAGTCCATTCCCCGGCTCCATGTGAAAGGCTAGCTAAGGACAATATCAACATCCTCCAGGTGCATATCACAACGGAAATTGTAAAGGTGCTGCCTGGACACGAAGTGCATCTTTCGCAAGAAACCAGCCTCCCACTGAAGGAAATATTCATATCATGGTATTCAGCACATATGCGGGTGTCTTAAATTGCAGGGTGTCAATGCCCTGATAAAAAGCATTGTCTAATCCACCGTAGCCAGTGGCACGGCGACCGAGCAGACATTAAAGTTATGGGATACATATAATGTCACGAACAAAGCCCGCGAGCTTGACGTAGTAATTAACCATTTAGCACAGGACATTCACTGGAAACTAGCCAACACTTGCCCGGAGCGGCATGCTCAGCCTCATCAATGGCTAGTACCGAACAACGTGACAACCTAGGCAAGTGACACCCTCAGGTATCTACTCCCGCAAGGGCGGAAGGTTAGTCATTCCAATTTTCAGACAGTTTATGATCATACCGGGTGATTGCAAATTGAGAATCCAGCAATGGATTGTTATGGATTGTCTGAGTGTTTCCTATGTGCATCTTTTACTGAGGCTTCATGTTTGCTAGTGCATGATTGTCTATTGCATGATTTGTGTGTCGGGCTTAATGTTCGTAGATGCATGGTTTGCTAGTAATATAGGACTGAGTATTGATACTTGCATGGTTTTCTAGGTTGGATGTAGGGCCAAATATGTATAGATGCATGGTTTGCTAGGTTGGATGTAGGGCTAAATATGTATAGATGCATGGTTTGCTAGGTTGGATGTAGGGCCAAATATGTATAGATGCATGGTTTGCTAGGTTGGATGTAGGGCCAAATATGTATAGATGCATAGTTTGCTACGTGTGTATAGAACTTAATATTTATAGATGCATAGTTTGCTAATTTGTATGTAGGGCCAAATGTTTCTAAGTGCATGTTTTGCTATGTGCATATAGGGCTTAATGTTTGTATGTGCTAGGTTGTTAGAGTTAGTTGCATATTCTTTACAGGATGTCGCAGTCAACCCTAGCAATTATTAACTGTTTGGGATTTCTCGGCAAGTTTACGTTCAGTAGTTTGTCATTAGCCGTCTCCGTGGCGAAGGCGTTACGGGCACAGTTCGTAATCCCGTATACCTGCGCTAGAAACACAACTGCAGGAGATTTGGCAGCAGACCGTCTTGCGTAGGTTTTTTACGACATGGTATATGTGCTGGTCGTTCAGAAAGCAATGGCAACCACTGAACGTAAAGATGCCAAGAGATCACAACAGCAAAAAACGCTGGTGTTGACTGCGATGTTCTGTAAAAGATATGGAAGTGTGTCATTGCTTCTTGAACGACCGGCGAATCGCGCGGCCTCTGCTGTGTTTCGAACTCAGTATGCGCGATTGCGAATTGCGTTCGTAACCATTTTGTCACAGCACCGGATTATACAAATGTTGCATTGCTGTGAGAGCGAAACATCCCTGGAAGCATGTGGGAGATGTGCTTGTACAGTAGAATGCTGAACAATAATTGGACAGCCACAATGAGAAATCTGGGGATTTTGAGGGAAGCTTAGTCGCCAAGACAACTTATCACAAACAGCAGGAAGAGGCAATCATCGTGTTTTTTTTTTTGTTTTTTTTTTTTTGGGTGGGGGGGGGGGGGGCGCACGTCATGAGAAGACAAAAACTGGAACATGTCGTGACAACCGAAAAGATTTGCGGAAAGAGAGGTAAAGGACGACAGCGTGAGAAGATTGTTAACAGTCTTGTGTCTTGGCACGGAAGGGAGTCAACACACGAATTGATTCATGCTGTCGGAGATCGCGATTTGTGAAGAGCCATGATCGCCCACACCAGCCGGCAAGAAATTGGATGATGATGATGATGAGTATCCCGTCCTAGCATCAGCCAGGATCAGCAGAGCACTCCATACAATGCCAGTATTTTGTGAATTGTGCACACTACAACGTACAAAGGCTTGTGAACATGGTTCGTGAGACGCTTACCAGGCGTTCCAAACGCAGCTGTGACCGATTTGACAGCAGACAGTGTCGCCTTGTGTTATAACGTGTTGGTATGGGAACCGGTCGTTAAGAAAGCAATGGCAAACTGCTGAACATAACCTTGCCAAGACATCAACAACAGCAGTGCTGGTGTTGACATCGATGTCCTGTAAATATGATGTGCAGAAATAAAAACGTAATATCAGAATATTGTATATACCAGTATTGTCTCGCAGCCACAAATAATATAAGAGGGTGGAGAGAGAGAGAGAGAGAGAGAGAGAGAGAGAGAGAGAGAGAGAGAGAGAGAGAGAGAGAGAGAGAGAGAGAGAGAGAGAGAGAGAGAGAGAGAGAGACGAAAACATTAGGCTGAAATAAAATATTAAAAAGTTTAAAACCAAGAGGATCACTTCATTTCACCGGATGTGATTCCATGTGGCGCTGTCTCTTTTCGAAGAGCGGTCTGCCGAAGACGTCCTACAGAACACGGACTCGGTAGTTTCGGCGAGGACCCCGTGTGTCTCCGAGAAAATGGCACGCGTGAACCGAGTGACGGAGTCGAACACGAACACGCCATCTTTGGAGCAAGGGGCTGGCGACTTTGCCACGGAATATTCCCCCCTAAACCCGAGCAACGTCTTGCTATCACTCCTTGGGGATCAGACAGACACATCTTGTGCAACTTTTTGCTATCACTCCTTGAGGCGGCGCCAAAAGACACATCTTGTGTAACTTCTTGCTATCATTCCTTGAGAATCAAACAGACACATCTTGTGCAACTTCTTGCTATCACTCCTTCAGGCGCCAAAAGACACATCTTGTGCCAATTCTTGCTATCATTCCTTGAGGATCAGACAGACACATCTTGTGCAACTTCTTGCTGTCACTCCTTGAAAAGCAGACAGGTACATTTTCTGCAACTTCTTGCTATCACTCCTTGAGGAGCAGACAGACACATCTTGTGCAACTTCTTGCTATCACTCCTTGAGGAGCAGACAGACACATCTTGTGCAACTTCTTGCTATCACTCCTTCAGGTGCCAAAAGACACATCTTGTGCAACTTCTTGCTATCACTCCTTCAGGCGCCAAAAGACACATCTTGTGCAACTTCTTGCTATCACTCCTTCAGGCGCCAAAAGACACATCTTGTGCAACTTCTTGCTATCACTCCTTGAGGATCAGACAGATACATCTTGTGCAAGTTCTTGCTGTCACTCCTTGAGGAGCAGACAGACACATCTTGTGCAACTTCTTGCTATCACTCCTTGAGGAGTAGACAGACACATCTTGTGCAGCTTTTTCCTATCACTCCTTGAGGATCAGACAGACACATCTTGTGCAACTTCTTGCTATCACTCCTTGAGGAGCAGACAGACACATCTTATGCAACTTCTTGCTATCACTTCATGCGGAGCAAACAGACACATCTTGTGCAACTTGTTGCTATCACTCCTTGAGGCGCAGATATACATGACGGCTGCACCCTTTTTCTGACATTGTTCTCATCCTGATCAAACCATTGACCACTTGCACTACAAGTGCCCTACACTTTCAAACATGAGGGTCACGTTAGTGTAATCACAAGGAGGTTACACTATAATGTCATGATCGCGGTCGGACGAGAGTTCGACGCCTGAGGCTCGTCGCCAGCCAAGATAGGAAAGACTGCTAGCTGTTTCTACGTGCATTCAGGGTTATATGATGTGATGGTCCCAGTGCTGTACCACGTTTCTGCTTCGGGGTTTGTGTTTTAACTACGGCAGTCTCCCTCAGTTGCTGACGCGGTGTGGGCCCTAGAAAAGGGAGGGTCTGAACCTTCACCAGGATGGCTCGGCTCTGGGTTGCTAATTTAGACAAAGCAGCAGCTTTGTGATCAACAACAACAACAGTGGGTCAACTCTTATCCTTAGTTACTTGTCAGGTTTTTACTAAATAATATTCGTTTTGATGACAAACGTCAATTCTGCATTATTGTTATCGATGTCCCTCAAACTGCCTGACATTTTAATATACGTTAATCCTCTAAAAGTACTGGGGAGTTTTGGCCACCATAGACCATAACCTTAAGGAGGGAAAATCCCAACTGCGCCGCCCAATGGTAGAGGATGGAAACACACCATGGTGTGGCAAACGCAGTCCTGGGGACCGAGTATCCACCGGGATAAGTGGACAACTCTGCAGCTGAGCAGAGCAGGGCACTCACTTATCATGACAGTTGGAAATGGCTGTCAAAGGCTGAGGTAACAGACCCCCACGTGGATGTGGAAGGTAAGGGGAAACCACCACATTATTTTCCCAAGACTTCATGACAAAACAAATTTCAGAGGCAGTGATCGACGTTAATGGCTGTCTTTAGATATCCTTGTCCAGTAGGGACAGTCATGAGCCACGGGTGACACAGACTGTCATCCAGCTACTGATGGCAAAATCATAAACAAATTAGGAAGAACTTCGAAGCAACAGAGACGTGGTTCCTGAGACGATTGTTGCGAATTACTTGGACTGTCAGATTAACTAACATCGACTGCCTGAAAGAGGCTAATGAAACTAGAACATTATGTGCATCAATAAGAAAGAGACAAACAGCTTACTTTGGTCATGTGATGAGAAGAGATGCATTGGAGAACTTCGTGACAACTGGAAAGGTCGAGGGGAAAAGAGGCAGAGGCAGACAAAGAGAAATAATGCAGGGTGGATTGAGACGGTGGCATGGAGGAATATCATCAGCAGAATTAATCCAAAACGCTAAGACCGAGATCTGTGGAGAGTCATAAACGAATACACCAGCTGGCATGGCACTTGACGATGATGATGATGATGATGATGATGATGATGATGATGATGGTGATGATGATGATGATGATGATGACGACGACGACGACGACGACGACGATGATGATGATGATGATGATGATGATGATGATGATGATGATGATGATGATGATGATGAGTCGTTGATGAGTCGTCGAACGGGTAAGAACATAAGTTTTGTGAATCCTGAGTTGATACAAATAAGCCGTCTGAGATTCTGTTCTTCAACTCAATACGATGCGTCCATAAAGTCATTGCTCAACATCCTCTGTTGTGATAATTATTCTCACAGTGCCATCTAACAAGACATCAGAGGCCAACAGTCTAAACCGCTGAACAGACGTTCTGTAAATTAGCAGATATATATACAGACATCGTTGCCAGGACGCAAGCAGACACGGCAATTTTACTGAAGAGAAAGACAAATAAAAGATATAAAAGAAAGCACAGCCGTGGAAGACGATCCACCAACAATCAATACAGATTTGCATTAGGGAGCTGGACATGGCGGAAGGTTAGGACAGCTGAAGAGATATGCTAAAATTGGAACACCGCAGAAAGAAATGTAACCGAAACATTTGTTTTTGCAAACCCAGTGTGAGAGAACAAATATCTCATGATATGAAATAGCGTTGGTTTTTCATCAATGCATATTCTTCGACAATGGGTTTGATGGGTCGGAAATGTATAGTTTGTAACCATTATTTAGTCTATAGTTGCATCAATCCTGCAGTGTGATGGTTTTTCCCCAGATTACAAACCGGCTGCTACAATGGATAAGAATCGGCATCTGGTATTTATGTATGGGACTCTGAAATCTGGGGAGGCCAACCACAAGCAGCTCTTTGCTAAAGGTCCAGATGGGTCTGTGTTCGTTGGACACGCTAGGACTGTTTCCAGATTCCCACTCATCGTCACAACACCATTCAATATTCCCTTCCTTCTACATAAAGAGGGGTCTGGGCATGTGAGTATTTCCTTTCTCTCTTTAGTGTTCGTTTCTTCTTCTTCTTCTTCTTCTTCTTCTTCTTCTTCTTCTTCTTCTTCTTCTTCTTCTTCTTCTTCTTCTTCTTCTTCTTCTTCTTCTATCTCTTGTTCTCCTCCTCCTCCTTCTCCTACTCCTCCTCCTCTTCCTTCTTCTTCTTCTTCTTCTTCTTCTTTTTCTTCTTCGTCTTCTTCTTCTTCTTCTATCTCTTATTCTCCTCCTTCTGCTTCTTCTTCTACACCGAAGAAAGTGGACCTTAAAATTAGAACGCCGTGGAACACTTAGCAAAATGAGTCACATCACAAGACTCTTACCAAGCGTGGAGTCAGAAGACAGGAAATAGAATCAGAGATCAGGGAAGAACTGTCTGGAGTGTCTAGGAGACAAAGGTGATATAAATGCTGTGTGTTTACTGAGATCTTCAATAGAGCCCTCTGTACACATAAACAAAGACCTTCATAGTTTTTGTGTTGACGTCAGGGTGAACGCTTTAGACACGGGAAAACACACGACATTTGGTCTTTTGGTTGCATTTCCTCACATCAGGATAAGGCTTGTACCCTCCCAATTGCGCTCTCCCGCCCGCAACCGTTGGCACAATGTGAGGTGTCGGGTATTTCTAGCGCCGTTCAACATTCGACGCTAACAGAAAGTAAGAAGAACCGTCAACTAGTACACGGTAGCTCAGTTGTATCTGACTAAGACCTGATACAGTTAGTGGATATATCATCAACAATATAGGGTGTGCAGTCAGAAAAAACAACTATATATATATATATATATATATATATATATATATATATATATATATATATATATATATATATATATATATCGAAACACAGCTACGAGCGATTTGGAAGCCGACCGCTTCGCATTGGTTCACAAAATATGGTATGAGTGACGGCCGTTCATAAATAAATGGCAAACTACTGAACGTAAACTTGCAACCAAATCATAAACAGCCATAAAATGCTGGAGTTGCTGCCATGTCCAGTAAAGAATATGCAACAAACTTTAAAAAACCATATTTGAGTAGAAAAACAGACAAGGTAGTCCTCCAAGAAGAACATGAAAACCGTAATTTAGTAGAGAAATGTGACGTATCCAATCAAGTCTTTCGATATGAGGAGATGTAAACATGCAAGTGTGATATGAAATGTGGAGGACGAAGAGTTAAATACACGAAGAGTGTGACCACAAGTAGCTGCATGTCTGGACGGCTTGGCTGATAGGTGCACTCAGAATCAGAACAAATACCGCTTCCGTGATTCTGATGATCGTGTGAAAATAGAAACGATTCCAGGTGGGGAGAATATGGCAGATTGTCCAGGACAGTTAAATCATGCGTTGAGATGTGCTGCTTCACATGCAAGGATCCAAGTGCTGGAGCACGGACGAGCAGCAGAATGCAACCGTTTATGTTCCATTGTCTTCTGGATGTTTCCATCTGATAAGATTACTTAGACGACGAAGGATATTACTACACCAACATCTGGAGCTATTATCTTTGCGCTAAATCTTCTGTCAAGACTAACAACCTTCTGAGCATACTCAGTGTTTGCAATTGTTATCGAGATGTGTGGCTCGTCGGCAATGTAGATCTTAATCGAACTGTGGCGAAGTGGTCAAGCCGTTTGACTCGGGTTCCGAAGGTTGTGGGTTCGATTAAAATTTTTCGGAGACTCCTGTGGGTCGTCGCTAGAGCTACGGAGTTCGTGCTTTGTGCGACGCTTTCCGCGCTGCGGAAAGAGACCGAGCCATATGGGATATAACCCGGTAGCAATGAAGTCGACCCTGTCGACTTTTAAGCGACTTTTTAACACGACCTTCACATAAACACCTGTATCATTTAAAACAGTACTATTTCTTCATTGTGGGATTTCATTCATCTCATCTCATCTCATCATGTTCCTCTTGTACCTTGCGGTGTCGAGGTGAAGTATAAACATTGTGAGAGTGCCCGATTATGGGCTTCATATATCGATATTCCTATGGACTCTGCTATTCCCTCCGTCCAACATTTACGTGGTCGGCCTCTTCCTCTATTTCCTCTGGTCTGTACATCATTGCTTGTTGTGGTATGCTGTTGACTGGTAACCTTCTTGCATGGCCAAACCATTTGACTTGCTGCTTTCTAATAAAATCTAGTGCTGCTTTAACCCCCACTTTAGTCCTGATTTCTTCATTTCTGATCTTATCTCTTCTTGATACGTTGAGTATTCTTCTCAGGAATCTCATTTCTGTTGTTGTGATTTTTCTTTTCTCTTTTTCTGTCATTGTCCAGGTTTGGCATTGGTAGCATAGAGTTGGTAGGAAGATTGTATTGTAAAGTGTTTTCTTAGTAGTTATTGATACATGTTTGTTCTTTAGTATTGGTGCCATTTGTCCAATGAGTTGGTTTGCCTTATTGCACCTATTTTCGATCTCGTCTTCTGATCTGCCATTTGATGATATTATACTTCCTAGGTACTTGAAACTCTTTACTTGTTTCAAGGGATGTTCGTTTAGGTGAATTGTTGTTGTTTTTTCTTCTTTAGTTATAGTCATTACCTCTGTTTTGCTTGTATTAATTTTCATGTTATGTTCCCTACACATTTCGTTTAGACTATTCATGTGGTCTTGTAATTCAGCTTCTGATTTTCCTCTTAGTGCTTGGTCGTCTGCAAACAGGAGTTCTCTAATGGTTAGATTTGCAGATGCTTCTTCTTCTGTTCTCGTCATGCGGTATTCTTGCTGTCTCTGTTTGACTGGTTTCTTTACATATGTTGTTTATATATGTTATGAACAAGACACAACCTTGTCGTACTCCAGATCTTATGTTGAAGGGTTCTGGGTGTCCTCCAGTTGCTCTCACTATGCATTCACTGTTGTTGTATAAACTTCTACATAGGTTTGTTAGATGTGTACTCACTCCATATTGTTTAAGGATTTCCCACAGCTTGTTTCTATCTACTCTATCGAATGCCTTTTCTTGGTCGACAAAGGCTAAGTAGAGTGTTTCTTTGAATTCGATTGATTTTTCTATAAGTTGTCTAAGAGCAAAAATGGCATCTGTGCATCCTTTGTTTTTCCTAAATCCAAGTTGTGTTTCGCTTTGCTGGAGTTCTAAAGTAGTTCGTAATCTTTTTTCAAGAATTTTGCAAAATATTTTCCCAGTATAACTCAACAGTGAAATGCCTCTGTATTGTGTGCAGTCTCTTTTGCTGCTTTTGTTTTTCCAAGCTGGGATAATTATGGCGTTTCCCCAGTCTCGTGGTGTCTGTTGTTCTACCCAAACATGGTCGAATAGTCTATGTAGCCAAGCTGTTCCTACTTCTCTTGCTGCTTTAATTAGTTCATTTGGTATTTCATCCTGTCCCGGTGATTTGTTCAATGGGGCTAATCTGATGGCTTCTATAATTTCTTCGTTTAGTATGTCTGGTTCTAGTTCTTCGGTGACATCTGTATAGGTCTCTTGAATTCCTGTGACATCTGATGGGATGTTGAGAAGTTGTTCGAAATACTGCTTCCATCTTATCAGAATTTGTTTTTGTTCACTTTTTGGTTCTCCATTTTCGCTATTAATTATTTCAGTTGGGTCAAAGGGTTCTGGTTCGCATTGCACTTTTCTTTTTGTAGAAGTGTCTAGTTTCCTACTTGTAGTTTTTATTTTGGGTTTCTCCATACTCTTCCCAGTCTTTTTGATTTTCCCTCTTTACTATTCTACTCACATATCTTCTCGCTATTCTATATTCTATGTAATCACATTCCTGTTTGCTCTTCAACCACTTTTTATATTTTTCCTTTTCGTCTTTTACCGCTTTCTTTACTTCTGCATTCCACCATCTTGTTATTTTCTTTATCCGTGTTTTGCTTTTTTTTTTTTCGTGGTTCCACGTGTTATTTTTGCAGTATTTAAAATGCTTGATTTGAACATCTTCCCATTCTTCCTCCACTGTTTTTCTTTCTGTAGGTAATTTTACAAAGATATCAGTTAGTTCTTTCACATAATTTCCCCTTACTGCCTCGTCTTTAAGGTTTTTTAAGTTTACTGATTCGCATGGCATATATTTTCCTGCTCTTTGTTTTCTTCTTCTGATGGTTCTTATTGTGGCAACGACTGCTTCATGATCTGTGTTTATACTGAAATTAGGCACTGCCCTTGCATCTAATATATTTCTCTTTCTGTTATTTCTTGTTAATATAAAATTTCACTGAACTTTCTGAAGCTACTGTAGTGTCTCTGGCGGTGAAGTCTCTAGCATAGCTTAAAATTTGACATTTTCGCAGTGTTTGGTCCAAGACAGTTTCACAGTGTTTGGTCCAAGACATTTTCACAGTGTTTGGTCCGAGACATTTTCAGCTACGCAGATGCTATCTACACAAATGTCTGCCTATTCGGTTCCAGATTACATGAGAAGATGAAATCGGCAATGGCGCTTCATCAGGATGGCTATCATCCTATAAAACTATATTTCCCATGAAAGAATTAGTCCTTCAAACAGGTATTGACTATTCCCAGAACTTGTTAAATCGCATATAGGTGATCTTGCTGGAGATAACAACCTGCACACACTAAACGTTTGCTGTCCGCGTACATCAGATTTATGATATGACCTATTTCTTTAGATCCCGGGTGTCTGTCCGATGAAGAATTCAGGAAGTTATAACACGTTTTCCAATCTCAGAACTTAAAACCATCCAGCCACCCGGCGACCACCCGCCTCTCCGCATCCAGCGTGTGTTCTTAAAATAAATATGTGGACGATATAATGAGCTGTCAGAACAACAGCGAGGTTATTCAACACTCAGATTCGACCCTTAAGCTGCACATTAAATAATGTGTAAATATGTTTATTATCATAATGGTGAATATGGTCTAGACGACAACATGATAAAGGTGATAGACGGAAAACTGAGAGAAAGGTTGCAACATATCCTGTTAGCTTCACCTAGACAACGAAAGTAGAGGCTCCCAGAAATACTAGGCATACCCAGAGAACTGTTCCCCCAGTGTGATGGTGAAGCACAAAAGCCAGTTGTAGTCTAATTGATGCCATTCATGGCGATTTCTAGCTAACCATGTCTGCTCCTGAAAATGAATGGTTTCCCCGTAACGTGCTTACCCGTAATCACAACATTCATACCCGAGACTTTTGAGTGGAAGTAGTTTAATATAGACATGTAAAAGGATAACCATAATCAAGAACTGACAGAATTTTCAGCTAAAGTTATCACATTCAGTCAATTTATCAGGTGCCGTCTTCACGATGAAGATTGGTTGCAATGTATCTCTAATAATATTTGTCTCTTGTCCTTGTTGTATACTCTGGCAGGCTATTGCTCGTATATATTTCAATGTTATCTTCCAAATTGTATCGTCGTCCATATCTTGATTGTATCTTCCCACTTACATCGTCGTCCATCTCTTGGTGTTATCTTCCCACTTACATCGTTGTCCATCTCTTGGTGTTATCTTCCCACTTGTATCGTCGTCCATCTCTTGATTTTATCTTCCCACTTACATCGTTGTCCATCTCTTGGTGTTATCTTCCCACTTACATCGTCGTCCATCTCTTGATTTTATCTTCCCACTTACATCGTTGTCCATCTCTTGTGTTATCTTCCCACTTGTATCGTCGTCCATCTCTTGATGTTATCTTCCCACTTACATCGTTGTCCATCTCTTGATTTTATCTTCCCACCTGTATTGCTGTCCATCTCTTGATGTTATTCCCCCCCCCCCACCCTCTCCCATCTTGTATCGTTGTTCATCTCTTGAAGTTGTCTTCCCACTTGTATCGTTGTCCATCTCTTAATGTTATCTTCCCACTTGTATCGTCGTCCATCTCTTGATTTTATCTTCCCACTTGTATCGTTATCCATCTCTTGATGTTATCTTCCTACTTGTATCGTTGTCCATCTCTTGATGTTATCTTCCCACTTGTATCGTTGTCCATCTCTTGATGTTATCTTCCCACTTGTATCGTTGTCCATCTCTTGATATTAGCCTCCCACTTGTATCGTTGTCCATCTCTTGATGTTATCTTCCCACTTATGCCGTGTCCATCTCTTGATGTTATCTTCCCACTTGTATCGTTGTCCATCTCTTGATGTTATCTTCCCACTTGTATCGTTGTCCATCTCTTGATGTTATCTTCCCACTTGTATCGTTGTCCATCTCTTGATGCTATCTTCCTACTTGTATCGTTGTCCATCTCTTGATGTTATCTTCCCACTTGTATCGTTGTCCATCTCTTGATGTTATCTTTCCACTTGTATCGTTGTCCATCTCTTGATGTTATCCTCCCACTTGTATCGTTGTCCATCTCTTGATGTTATCTTCCCACTTGTATTGTTGTCCATCTCTTGATGTTGTCTTCCTACTTGTATCGTTGTCCATCTCTTGATGTTATCTTCCCACTTGTATCGTTGTCCATCTCTTGATGTTATATTCCCACTTATGTCGTGTCCATCTCTTGATGTTATCTTCCCACTTGTATCGTTGTCCATCTCTTGATGTTATCTTCCCACTTGTATCGTTATCCATCTCTTGATGTTATCTTCTCACTTGTATCGTTGTCCATCTCTTGATGTTATCTTCCCACTTGTATCGTTGTCCATCTCTTGATGTTATCTTCCCACTTATGTCGTGTCCATCTCTTGATGTTATCTTCCCACTTGTATCGTTGTCCATGTTTTGCTCGTGTGTGCTCCATTCTTCCCTGCAGTCAGATTTTACACGAGTTATTTATCTTTTAGTATTACCTAATTATTTAAGCGACTTTTTAAGCGATTTTTTTTTCCATCTGCCATTACATGTCCAAGATAAAGAAAACAGTTATTCTATTGTTGGTGTGCGACAGATATTAGAATTAGAATGTATGTGACAGAGAAGGAATTAATACAAAAACAATGGATTCAGAAAATGTAAGCTTCCACACGTACATCAGCCGATAGCATTATTTGTTCATGAACGTGAGAAATAGGCAAAGGGAATGAAACAGTGTGCGACGGACGATACATGCGTAGTGTTCCACAGAATGACAAGAACTAGTTTGATTGAAACACTTACAACAGAACAATCGATGGAAAATATACTTTACAAAATGTAAATAAAATAAAACTCTTTAAGATAATTGAAACGTGATGGCTTTCAGCATCGTCATGCAAGGCTCTAAGACATGAAGAGACACCAAACAGAGTACTTGACAGAGGAATACCGGGCGCAAGAAGTAGCGTTGTACCAAGAACAGATGTGTAAAGCAGAAACACACATGTGTACCTGTGCCTGTATACAAGAACAGATGTGTAAAGCAGAAACACACATGTGTACCTGTGCCTGTATACATGGGATTAAATATAGCACCACCAGATAATCACCTATAGACTTGAATAACCATTAAGCGTTCCATCAACCAGCCAACTGGAGGAAAGCCTTAATGGTGATGGTGATTAAGATGATGATTAATTAAAATTAACTTGACATTTCTTTGAAACCCGCTCCTTATAGCTAAGAAACTTGATTATCTTTCACGAAATGCCGGGCCAGAGTGCCAGAGATTCCTGCTTAACCTAGATGGTTCGATCTGTATAAACACTTATGTCGCAACACGTTTTCATTCGGCTGTCGCTAAGAGTAGCAGCCGAGATCCATCCCTACACTACAAAGAGCTCTTGTTAGTCTTTGCCCGGTCTGCCTCAGTACTTCCAATGGAGAGGTGATCGATATGTTTCTTGTATTGATTGGTGAATGCACTGATCGTTGCTGAGTGTTTGCTTGCATATTGTTCGGGCCATGGACAGTTGACAAATATCTTGACTACATTGTGCGATAGCAGCTATGGTTACTTGTGGTGAAATTACGTTAGAGTTCTCTCTCTCTCTCTCTCTCTCTCTCTGTCTGTCTCTCTCTCTCTCTCTCTCTCTCTCTCTCTCTCTCTCTCTCTCTCTCTCTCTCTCTCTCTCTCTCTCTCTCTCTCTCTCTCATATTATATATATATATATATATATATATATATATATATATATATATATATATATATATATATATATATATATATATATATATATATATATATATATATCGTCAGAGAGCTCGTGTTTGCTGATGATTGCGCTCTATACGCCAACTCAGAGGCGGACATGCAATATAATGTTTCAGCTTTCTCACATGCCCTTGCCAACTTTGGGCTCAATATCAATTTGGAGAAAACTGTAGTTATGTACCAGCCAGCTCCAGGGAATAATCACACTGTGCCGAATATCAAAGTGAATGGTCATAGTCTAAGTGTTGTGTACAAATTCACCTATCTTGGCAGCACTGTGTCACAAGCTGCCACAATTGATGATGAAGTGAATGCAAGAATCTCCAAGGCCAGCGCGGCCTTTGGCAGACTGTGTAAGAATGTATGGGCCAGAAATGGAATAAGCCTGCAAACAAAGCTGAAAGTCTACAAAGCAGTTGTATTATCCACACTGCTATATGCTTGTGAAAGCTGGACTGTTTATCAGCGACACGCTAGGAAATTAAACCACTTCTACACAGTCTGCCTTAGGAAGTTACTGAAGATTAAATGGCAAGACAAGATCCCAGACACTGAAGTCCTAGAAAGAGCGTCCATGCCCAGTATCCACACTCTACTGATGAAGAATCAGATTCGCTGGGCTGGTCACTTGACTCGCATGCCAGATCACAGGCTCCCTAAACAAATTTTTTACAGCGAGTTGCGTTGTGGTAAACGCTCCCAAGGCGGCCAGAGGAAACGCTTTAAAGACACTCTGAAAATCTCACTAAATGCTTTTGGAATTAATCATGCCACCTTGGAGACTGCAGCCAGAGAGCGAAATTCGTGGCGTACATCATTACGCAAGGGTGCAGTCACTTGTGAGGCAACCAGGAGTGCAAAAGCTGTGAAGAAAAGACAGAACAGAAAAACCACTGCAGAAAATCCTCCTCCAGAAACGTCAAGCATTCTTTGTCCACATTGTCAAAGAACATTTCGAGCCAAAATCGGCCTTATCAGCCATCTTAGAACTCACGGCTCCATACTTTCAACCCCACTGGATGAAATGAATGGTCATCATCATTCTTGATGGACAAACAACAACAACAACATAATAAATGGTGAGAAAAAGAGGCAGACACATGTTGACGTCTCTCATTATTATAAAAGGGCATTGTGTTTTTATAAAAGCAAGAGTTAATACCATCCTCTACTCCTTACGTGGCTCTTTGTCTTCAATTGGGGCAAAGTCCCTCAACAGATACACTTCCGAGCGTCCTATCTGGTGCTGTCTGTTCCAGCTGTGTCCATACTCTCCCCATGTTATTCATCTCTGACTTTTAATTCTCTCCGCCGTGTGCTTTGGCTCTCCCACTATTTCCTTCGACCCGTGGATTCCAGACAAGTGGGTTCCATCCTCGGGTGTCTCAAGAGAGAGAGAGCGAGAGAGAGTGAGAGAGTGAGTGAGAGAGTGAGATAGAGTGAGAGAGTGAGAGAGAGAAAGAGATAGTAAGAGCAGTAGAGCGAATGAGAGAGAAAGTGAGTAAGAGAGAGTGAGAGAGAGTAAAAGAGTGAGAGAGTCAGTGAGAGAGTGAGAGAGAACGAACGAACGAACGAACAAACGAACAAACTTTATTTTATAAGGGTAACAAATTGGGCACGCAGGCCCGTCTTATATTCGGCCCTTTCAATCACTCATCTTTCATTCATCAAATGTGCACGTTACATTAACATAGGGGAAAAAACATTGTCAAATGGATTTTGTAAGCATAAACAGTGCATATTACGCATGATACTCACATGGGGAAAAAAAAAAAAAACATTATCAAATGAAAGTTGTAAACATAAACAGTGCATATTGCAATGTTGTGAGACACATCCCCCACCCACCCTCATATCCCTCAATCACCAACACATCCCCCACCCACCAAACCTCCCCCACCCACCCACACATACCTCCACGCACTCACACAGAACCAGGCGAACATACATGCCGCCATACATCCACTGATCCCCCACCCATACACATTTCCCCAAGAAGAAGAAGAAGAAGAAGAAGAAGAAGAAGAAGAAGAAGAAGAAGAAGAAGAAGAAGAAGAAGAAGAAGAAGAAGAAGAAGAAGAAGAAGAAGAAGAAGAAGGAAGAGGAGGAGGAGGAGGAGGAGGAGAAGAAGAAGAAGAAGAAGAAGAAGAAGAAGAAGAAGAAGAAGAAGAAGAAGAAGAAGAAACCACACACACATACCCCCGCCAACCCACACATCCCGCACCTATCCACACACATATCCCGCACTCTCACAATTTTCCCCACCCACACACACACACACATCAGCCAATCTACACCCACTCACCTACCCAATATTCGCCACCTCTCAACTACACATCCCCACCTATACACACATCCCCACCCATAAACACATCTCCCCACCTGCCCACACATATCCCCCATCCATAACCCAAAAACACACACCTCCCACCCACACACACCCCGCCACCCACATATACCCCACCCACACACATCCGCCGCTCACACATATCTTCTCACAACTACACACCTCTCCCCACCCATACACTCATCTCTCACACACATCCACCCACTCACGTACTCATCCATCAACCACTCACAACCACACATCACCCACCCACGCCCATCAACACATGAGAGTGAGAGAGTGTGAGAGAGTGAGAGAGCATGAGAGAAAGAGAGAGAGAGAATGTTAGAGAGTTAGAGAGAGAAAGTGAGAGAGAGTAAGAGAGAGTAAGAGAGTGAGAGAGAGTGAGAGAATGTAACTAACTAACTAACTAACTAACTAATTAACTAACTAACTAACTACCTGACTAACTAACTACCTAACTAACTACGTAACTAACTAACTACCTAACTAACTAACTAATTAACTAACTAACTAACTACCAGACTAACTAACTACGTAACTAACTACCTAACTAACTAACTAACTAACTAAACAGGTGGTAGTGGTATTGGGTATGTGGTGCTAGACCCATATTCATATAGACCAATCGCCACTCCGTGGACAATGCGGTCAGTATCACAGCGGCCGCCTTTACTGCCAGACATTTTCTGGTACCAGGTTTAGGCTGCATCGACCTGGCAGCTCCCAGGACAATTTTAAAACTCCGCTTCGGTGCGAATACGATTCCATGATCACAGGAGCGACAGGCGAGCATCAAGCTGTGACATTACCGTTGCTCTTAAACCATGGCATGTATGATAGTGATGTCCAAGTCTTTTGTGAACACGCCCAACACAGTCCAAACGGTGCCGACAGCACGACTTGTGTGTCTGCGTGATTGCTTGTCAGGACACAGGTTGATAACCTTGTTTGCTCAACTAGACTAGCAGAATATTTCTGACTCAGCTTGCGATAAACAAGTGGAAAACATCAAACAAACCAACAAGAACAACACTGCCGTTATACAGTACAAGATTGTGTAGAGAGCTGGAATGAATGTTCACTGATGTCCAAGCGTGGCCTCACGAATCCATTCATCCATCATGTGCCTTGCCGATAAGCGTGGGCGGTCATGTTTTGCCATCTCACTCGATCATCAAAGTCGTGGATCAAATCCGTGTTTCTATCTCGACCATGCCACGTGGCCAAGCCATCCAGGTATTTACTTCTCGGTCTTCCCCTTGGTCTCTTCCCTTCAATCTTGCCAGCTGTCACCAAGTTGTCCAAGTCATTTCTTCTCATAACATGCCCAAAATATTTTGACTGAACGTCTAATGACTTTAATCAGTTTACGATCTTCATTTGTTTCTTGAAGGACTTGTTCATTGGTTTTTCTGTCTGACCATGGTATTCTTTGCATTTACCTCAGAAACCACATTTCCACAGCCATTAGATGTTTTTCATCTTGACTGCTCATTGTCCACGCTTCACATCCATACAAAAGTACAGGTTCCATGTATCACTTCAACACTCTCTCGTTTCAATTGATATCTTTTTATTGGTCAGTATGTTTTTCATCTTGCAAAAGGCTACCTTCGCAATGGCAATTCTTGTTCTAATCTCTTCAAGGCATCTCCCATCAGATGTTATGACTGTGCCGAGATAACTGTACCGATTTACTTGCTTAAGAATATGCCCATTTACTCGTATATCACATTGTGGCATTTCCTTCTTCCCAGTGACGACCATAATCTGTGTCTTCTTACTATTCAATTCTATCCCTAGTTGTTCACTGCGTGCAACAATCGCATCTACTAAATGTTGCAGATCCTGATCATTGTCTGCAATCAAGACTGTATCATCTGCTTATCTAATGTTATTGATGTATCGTCACCCAATGTTGATTCTTTAAATATATTTTATATTTCTGAAAATTTTTCACTGTACAGGGAAAAATGATCTGGAGACATTACACAATGCTGGCCCTATTATCGCTTCATTCATATGACAATTCGGCGCAAAAAGTGCTTTACGTGAAATACAAGTCCGTATTTTAGTTGAGTTGAGTTGACATCACTGCACTCAGGACATTCCCATACGTGCTCCGTCTCCTCGTTCAATAGCCAGCGAAGAGTCATACTACTAATCGTTCCCATCGCTATCTGTCCGTGTTTTTGTACGGTGACACTAAGGCTGCTTAGGCAACAGTGTTGAACTCAAACTTATTCCAAATGTTCATTACTGAACACTAGACAACAGTGAGCAAATAAGACAGTTATTTACTTATAATTGGGGTAAAATAAAATTGTAAGACATGTTAAACACTTTCTGATATATGTTTAAAGTAATCACAATTGCTGTCGGGTTAACACGGAGATATACATATTAATTTAGAACAGTTGAAATTATAGGCAGCAACGGAAAGACTGTCTCCCAAGGTCATAAATCTCATAATGATAAAAAAAACAGTGTGTGTGGGTGCCTGAGTGTGTGTGTGTGTGTGCGCGCGCGTGCGTGCGTGCGTGCGTGCTTATGTGTGGGTACGTGATTGTGTGAACATACATACATATTTGGTTGTGACGGTAATAGCACCACCGTCGTTGCTCGGAGATAAAGGGATATGATAATTCCTCTGAGATAAAGGGGATATGATAATTCCTTTGCTAATATGGCTCAAATTAAAATGTATTGTTTTCCACGTTAATCACAATGAACCCCAGGGAAAGGGGTTTTCCAAATTTGATAAATTCACGCGGTAGATTGTTCGTAATCGCGTATACTCTCGTACGAAACACAGCTGCGCGAGATTCGGCAGCGGATCGCGTCGCGTTGGTTACTTATGAAAGGTATGTAAGCCGGTCGTTCAGAAAGCAATGGCAAACTACTGAACGTGAAACTTGCCAAGACATTAACAGCAGCTGAAAAATGTTGGTGTTGACTGCAATGTCCTGTAAAGGATATGCGGAAAAAAGGTAATCCAGTTAGGCTGCCAGAATTATGTTGTATTTATCCAACATTAGTCCCCGCTCCTTAATAATTTATATAATCAATATACTGAGGTGACAAATGATATCAGAACTGAATGAAAAACAACTAAAAATATGATTAATATGTTGTTATTTTATACACAATCTGATTCATGATGGCTGCAAGTCATCCATGACATCATTTTTTCCCTTCTGCCTCTCATCTCCCAATGAAGAAAACCCCCCACAACCACCTTACATCTAGTCTTTTGTTGATTTGTTGAAGATTTGCTGGGGTTTGCAGAAAAAGTTGTCTACGGCTTGAGGTAGATAACCCACCTTGTGTTATTCTTACGTCATGTATAGTGACACTATTATTTGCTTCACATGTAGGCCCAGACAACACACTGCAATTTATAATATAACATAACAATCGCTATTTATATTCTTGAAAATGTTCCAGTTTGCACAAACTTCTATAATCCATCTATCTTGAGATATAAGACTCCTTTAATAGTTCCATTTCTCCCCTTTGATGTTGGAAATTGATCATTACCGCGAGGTGAGTTAACAACCTTCTTTCCTCCCTCGTAATAAAAGCACTAAATGAATGTTCACACTTTAAATTCAACTTTCTGTGTATTTCCTTTTCAACTCTTGACGGTTTTGGTAATCTGGAATTATATCCCTTTTTGTATAACTTGATGACGCTCTCGGTTTTATTTCTGTGTCTTTTATCTTTCGGTCTCTCCTTGGTGTGGAATCGCTTTGTCACGAATGTTTTCCCGTAAAGCATTTACTTCACACCATGCTATGCCATCACTTTCTATTTTCTGCCCCTCGTCAATTTCGTCACCGTTAATTAAGACGCGACCGAATGAGTCTGTGTTATTTATTTCTCTTATTAATTTAAGATGAGTTTTACCAGTCGGGATTCATAAAGAAAGATTTGAAGTTTACACTTCACATTACCGGCATAATGTGTATATAAAGAATATCAAAAAAGCAATCATTGTTGATGGTTGCCAAAAAAAAAAAAAACTAGAGTAATCACCCAAAGCGGTTTTGATTGGTACTACAAAATGTAGCCTTTAAGTTACAGCCATTGTTGATCAACTGCAGTTACATATATCTCAGGTTGCCAATTGCCACAGCAATTTTGCGACTGAAATGTTGCAAGCTTTTGGTGTTCTATGCACGACGCACTGTTGGGACTAAAATTTAGAGAAAAAATTGGGACATGTGTTACAGAACACTTTCTTCTGCGTGATTGCCACCAGCGGACGGCACGGCACATACGACCATGGAACTGAGACTGTCGCCGTTGCCTTCTGTTGGCTAATGGCAACCCCGCATCAACATGTAATGTAAAAACCTAATCAAGTGGCAGGAACTGGGAGTGAAAGCTGGCCTCTGTAACAGCCAATGGAAATGAAGGCACATGAATTCTGTCTGAAGGTGATATACTCGTGTGCCTGCACGAGACTGTGGCGTATGAATCCAGTAATGAATACTTGCCAATCTATCACGAGAAAGATTTAGTGATACTGTTTGTATGTGAATTAAGAATTCATGTATGTATGTATGGTTAGGTTGGTAGATGGGTAGGTAGGTGTGTAAGTAGTTAGATCGGTAGGTAAGTAGTTAGGCGGGTGGGTATGAACGCATAATGCAAACACTAGTGAGAAATAACTGGAATTATTTGGAAGCCGTACGGCCTTGCCTCTTCTGGAACCCTCCAGCGGTAAAAAATGTCGTTAGTTGAAGCGGTGCCTGCATTAGATCAAACATCATACAGAATTCTATTAGAGATCATTTTACGTTTGTTAACACTTATGTTTGACAGTTTCCGGGAAGGGTCTGTTTAGATGTTTCTGGGTAATACCTGTCCCCAAGAGAGCTAGAGTATGAAACATGGGCTCAGCTCGATGAACAGAATACTTCTAACCACTGCTGTTAAAGATAAAGGGTGGACAACACACAGGAAGTGTGTCTAACCGATTATCCACCAGTAAAAGCGAACAACACTTCATTTCAGTGGCAGGGTACTCACGTGTCCTCATATCCTACGTCACAGTATAGCAGGGTACTCACGTGTCGTCATATCCTGCGTCACATTCTGCGTCACTCTCTGCTAGTCCGTCTGCTGATCGATCTGTATGTCTATACATTTACTTATATAAAATGTTTAATACTTAAAACTTAATGTACGCATCAACGTCACTGCACGCGGGAATTCTCACATATGCGCCGCCCATCTCTTCAAACGCCACCGAAGATTTCCCAAGTTGATTATCACAGTAACCATGTGATTAAAAGTCCGCTTTGAGCAATCGTCCAGACACTCTACTCACTCTTTTCTATGCCAGTGTTTCCGTATAGGGATGCTCCGTTTGCTCAGTTGCAACCTCCATCATCACCATTATAGTACAGTAGCCTACGCCCAGAGGGACAGCCGCAGCCAGTCTACCAGCGTGTTCATTACCCCGCCCACCTGCATGCCCTGTACAAAGAATCCATGATATGCTCACAATCTCCGTCTAGTTATCTGCTTATCTCAGCACATACCCATCTATACTAACCTCACTTTTCAATTGCAGAGAATCAAAGGCGAGCTGTACCTCATCAACGATGACACGCTGAAGCATATAGACTGGTTTGAGGGCCACCCTCACTGGTATGAGAGACGTCAGATCAAGGTTGAACTGCTGACAGACAGCCTGGGCAAGAAACTAGACCAGCCTGAAACGCTGCAGGCCTGGCTCTATGGCTTGCCAAGGTAGCTCACACCTTGTGGTGTTCGCATGCTGTGAATGTATTGTTTTGTGAGGCATGTTTGTTAGTTTACATCTTGTTGAATTGTTCCATGCCAGCTTCTTGTCTCGACAGTGGTAGCTTGCTTGTATGGTCTCATCAACTTATTTGTTACGTTCACAAGAGTTTCTTATATATCCATCTATAATGTGCCATGCCGATAAGCGTGGGCGGTAATTTTTGCATCTCACTCGATCACCAGAGTCGTGTATCAGCTCCGTGTTCCTGTCTAGACCATGCCACGTGGCCAAGCCATCCAGGTAATTACTTCTCGGTCTTCCCCTTGGTCTTCTCCCTTCGATCTTGCCAGTTGTCGCCAAAATTTCCAAGTCATTTCTTCTCATAACATGCCCAAAAAATGTTGACTGTCTGCGTCTAATGTTTCTAATCAGATTACGATCTTCATTTGTTTCTTGGAGGACTTATTCATTGGTTTTTCTGTCTGTCCATGGTATTCTTTGCATTTTCCTAAGAAACTACTTTTCCACAGCCATCAGATGTTTTTCATCTTAACTGCTTATCGTCCACGCTTCACATCCATACAAAAGTACAAGTTCTACGTAGCACTTCAACACTTTTTCTCGTTTCAATTGACATCTTTTTATTGGTCAGTATGTTTTTCATCTTGCAAAAGGCTACCTTCACAATGGCAATTCTTGTTCTAATCTCTTCAAGGCATCTATCTATGGCATGTGGCATCTTATATATGGTGACCGATAAATGTAGACAACTGTAGTTAAGCTTGACTGGAGTGCTGGCAACACCTTAGAGCAGTGTTTCCCAACGTGGGGCCCACGCCCCACAGGGGGGCAATTCGATTGTTAAGGGGGGCAATTCGAAAATGGAAGAAATCGGCTGGATATAACAAAACGGGGAGACTTGAGACTGAAGATAACTAAATTGGAACCTGACATAAGATCTCTTTGCAGCAAGCATCAAGCGCAAGTATCTTACTAAATTTAAATAATAAATAATTACTAATAATTAAAATAATATAGAAAAATCATTCATTAAAATTATTTTGTACCTGAATTTCAGTTCTTCATTATATGTTTTGAAAATTTACTTACTGTGTTTGCTCAATAATTTCCAAGTGTTTTCTTCCTAAAACCTATCAATCAAGTTTCTTTAGTGAACATTTCAATTTTTGAATATTAAAAATTATGTAAATGTTGGGGGGCATGGGACAGGCGGGGGTGGGGCGCGGGGCGGAGCGGGGGACATAAGAATTTTAGAAAGGCTTAGGTGGGGCATAGCTCAAAAAAGGTTGGGAAACACTACCTTAGAGGTTTGGTAAACTGGCACTTGGTGAATCGTCCTGCCTGTGATTAGAGTATGTCTGTGAATGTGGCGTGGTCATGGACACCAGAATGAGTCCCAGTTATTTACAACATAATAATAAACAAATAAAAGACCCATTTACCCGACGTTAGTGCATTGGGCACATGGGTCTGTATAGATCAATCAGTCCTCGGTGGTAGAGTGTGCGGTCAGCATCATTGAACATGGCGTGTCCTTGTGTCCCAGTTATGCGTGTCCTTGTGTCCCAGTTATGCGTGTCCTCGTGTCCCAGTTATGCGTGTCCTCGTGTCCCAGTTATGCGTGTCCTCGTGTCCCAGTTATGCGTGTCCTCGTGTCCCAGTTATGCGTGTCCTCGTGTCCCAGTTATGCGTGTCCTCGTGTCCCAGTTATGCGTGTCCTCGTGTCCCAGTTATGCGTGTCCTCGTGTCCCAGTTATGCGTTTCCTCATGTCCCAATTATGCGTGTCCTCGTGTCCCAGTTATGCGTGTCCTCGTGTTTGCAACGTTTCACTTGTCTCTCGTGTATATTCACCTTTCATTTACTCGTATGTCAAGCGAGTCAACCTAAGGTAATGGTGTGAAGTAACACCATATCACATTATTTACAACAGTTAAATTAATCTGTTTGTTTCCTAACCATGTGGTATTCTAGTAATGTTTTTTTTCTTGTCAAAGTAATGTTATGCTCTGTTTCATGACTATGTCATACATGTTCTAATCTGTTTGTTTGCTGTCCATTTGGCATTCTATTCGGTTTCTTGTTCACGTGGCATTCCAATCTGTTTGTGTGCTGTCCGTGTAGCATAATACTCGCCTTCTTGTTCACGTGACATTCTAATCTGTTTGTTGTTGCTGTCCATGTTGCATTCTACCCGGTTTCTTGTTCACGTGACATTCTAATCTGTTTGTTGTTGCTGTCCATGTGGCATTCTACCCAGCTTCTTGTTCACGTGACATTCTAATCTGTTTGTTGTTGCTGTCCATGTTGCATTCTACCCGGTTTCTTGTTCACGTGACATTCTAATCTGTTTGTTGTTGCTGTCCATGTGGCATTCTACCCAGCTTCTTGTTCACGTGACATTCTAATAAGCTTCTTTTTTTAAAATTATTTTTGCTGTCCATGTGGCATTCCACTGGACTTCTTGTTCAAGTGACATTATAATCTTTTTCGTGTACTGTCCTTGTGGTATTCAACTCGGCATCTTGTTCTCGTGACATTCTAATCTGTTTGTTATCCACTCGACTTTTTGTTCACGTGACATTCCACTGTGCTTCTTGTTCACCTGAAACGCGTGTTTCCATAATGTTCTTTTGTGTTCAACAAACCAACTTTCTTGTCCTTTATTTCAGATTCAAGAACAGCCTGTTGGAGCTCCCTCTGCTGGAAGTCTACCACGACAAAGAGATGGAAATGCACCAACGATTTCAGCCCTACAACCCAGAGACAGATGAATGCTTGTTTCACTATCTGTTTGATGATTAGACGGTCCCAGATACCTAGCTCGATATTTATATGTTAGATATGAGTTTTAAATGTGCTGTATTCTAGTTACAACATATATATTTATTATGTGGATAAATACTGCTGTACCATATCCCTGACTGCAATTCGTCATCTCTAGCCATCTTGTGCTATCATTAATCATTACTGTTACCAATGTCATTCAGGGTTTCATTATTTGTCAACGTGTATTTGCCATGTTTGGAGTCAGCTTGAATTATGTCATTGAGTTACTAACTAGTGTCTATTATAACTGTATTTGTTTCAGAATCTGTTTACGCTACTGATAACTCTAAGGTACTTATAGACCATCATCTCTATATTGATTCTTTAGACTACCATATCTAGACTGACTGTGTAGACACTACCATATCTAGACTGACTGTGTAGACACTACCATATCTAAACTGACTATGTAGACTACCATATCTAGACTGACTGTGTAGACACTACCATATCTAGACTGACTGTGTAGACACTACCATATCTAAACTGACTATGTAGACTACCATATCTAGACTGACTGTGTAGACACTACCATATCTAGACTGACTGTGTAGACACTACCATATCTAGACTGACTGTGTAGACACTACCATATCTAGACTGACTGTGTAGACACTACCATATCTAAACTGACTATGTAGACTACCATATCTAGACTGACTGTGTAGACACTACCATATCTAGACTGACTCAGTAGACTACCATATCTAGACTGACTCAGTAGACTACCATATCTAGACTGACTCAGTAGACTACCATATCTAGACTGACTCAGTAGACTACCATATCTAGACTGACTGTGTAGACACTACCATATCTAGACTGACTGTGTAGACACTACCATATCTAGACTGACTGTGTAGACACTACCATATCTAGACTTACTCAGTAGACTACCATATCTAAACTGACTCTGTAGACTACCATATCTAAACTGACTCTGTAGACTACCATATCTAAACTGACTCTGTAGACTACCATATCTAAACTGACTCAGTAGACTACCATATCTAAACTGACTCAGTAGACTACCATATCTAGACTGACTCAGTAGACTACCATATCTAGACTGACTCAGTAGACTACCATATCTAGACTGACTCAGTAGACTACCATATCTAAACTGACTCTGTAGACTACCATATCTAAACTGACTCTGTAGACTACCATATCTAGACTGACTCAGTAGACTACCATATCTAAACTGACTCAGTAGACTACCTATCTAAACTGACTAGTAGACTCCATTCTAACTGACTAGTAGACTACCATATCTAAACTGACTCGTAGACTACCATATCTAAACTGACTCTGTAGACTACCGTATCTAAACTGACTATGTAGACTACCATATCTAGACTGACTCAGTAGACCACCATGTCTAAACTGACTCTGTAGACTGCCATATCTAAACTGACTATGTAGTCTACCATATCTAGACTGACTCTGTAGACTACCATATCTAAAATACTCTGTAGACTCCATATCTAAACTGACTCTGTAGACTACCATATCTAGACTGACTGTAGACTACCATATCTAAACTGACTCTGTAGACTACCATATCTAAACTGACTCTGTAGACTACCATATCTAGACTGACTCTGTAGACTACCATATCTAGACTGACTCTGTAGACTACCATATCTAAACTGACTCTGTAGACTACCATATCTAGACTGACTCTGTAGACTGCCATATCTAGACTGACTCTTTAGAATACCATATCTAGACTGACTCTGTAGACCACCATATCTAGACTGACTCTGTAGACTGCCATATCTAGACTGACTCTTTAGAATACCATATCTAGACTGACTCTGTAGACTACCATATCTAAACTGACTATGTAGACTACCATATCTAGATTGACTCTGTAGACTACCATATCTAGACTGACTATGTAGACTACCATGTCTAGACTGACTCTGTAGACTGCCATATCTAGACTGACTCTTTAGAATACCATATCTAGAATGACTCTGTAGACCACCATATCTAGACTGACTCTGTAGACTGCCATATCTAGACTGACTCTTTAGAATACCATATCTAGACTGACTCTGTAGACTACCATATCTAAACTGACTATGTAGACTACCATATCTAGACTGACTATGTAGACTACCATATCTAGACTGACTATGTAGACTGCCATATCTAGACTGACTCTTTAGAATACCATATCTAGACTGACTCTGTAGACCACCATATCTAGACTGACTCTGTAGACTGCCATATCTAGACTGACTCTTTAGAATACCATATCTAGACTGACTCTGTAGACTACCATATCTAACCTGACTATGTAGACTACCATATCTAGACTGACTATGTAGACTACCATATCTAGACTGACTCTGTAGACTGCCATATCTAGACTGACTCTTTAGAATACCATATCTAGACTGACTCTGTAGACTACCATATCTAAACTGACTATGTAGACTACCATATCTAGACTGACTCTGTAGACTACCATATCTAGACTGACTCTGTAGACTGCCATATCTAGACTGACTCTGTAGACTGCCATATCTAGACTGACTCTGTAGACTGCCATATCTAGACTGACTCTGTAGACTACCATATCTAGACTGACTCTGTAGACTACCATATCTAAACTGACTCTGTAGACTACCATATCTAGACTGACTCTGTAGACTACCATATCTAGACTGACTCTGTAGACTGCCATATCTAGACCGACTCTGTAGACTGCCATATCTAGACTGACTCTGTAGACTACCATATCTAGACCGACTCTGTAGACTGCCATATCTAGACTGACTCTGTAGACTACCATATCTAGACTGACTCTGTAGACTGCCATATCTAGACTGACTCTGTAGACTACCATATCTAGACTGACTCTGTAGACCACCATATCTAGACTGACTCTGTAGACTGCCATATCTAGACTGACTCTGTAGACTGCCATATCTAGACTGACTCTGTAGACTACCATATCTAGACTGACTCTGTAGACCACTATGTGTAGATTGATGCCGGAGGTATATATATATATATATATATATATATATATATATATATATATATATATATATATGTGTGTGTGTGTGTGTGTGTGTGTGTTCGTGCGTGTGTGCGTGTGTGTGTGTGTGTACGTGCGTGCGTGTGTGTGTTTGTGTGTGGGTGTGTGTGTGTGTGTTTACTTCAGCATACAGCCAATGATATTGCTATATTACTTTAATCCATATGTCACTACAAAATCAGACTAACCGGAATAGTGGTTGCATTGCGGAAAAACAATAAATGCTGTCTGACTCTGTAGACTACCATATCTAAACTGACTATGTAGACTACTATATCTGTATGGTGAGACTGCGAGAACTGCAAATTAAAAGAGGTGTTGCCAAACAAGAACACTACGCAGGAAGCCAAAGAAGATTGATTAACCATCACAGAACTGGTGTCGTTAGCCGCTACACGATGCGGGATTTGCTGAGGAGGGGATCCGAGCACTTAGGGACTAAATGGTTCGATGTGCAATGAGGATGATCTGTTGACTAACTAACTAACTAACTAATTAATAAATCCAATCCTTTATATTATGTCCCACAAAGCGCCAGGCCAGATGGATAAAAATTACAGCACAAAATATATCACTGTGAAAAACATGTCTTTAAAATATGCAAGATCTGTTCATAAACACAGAAAATGTAAGGGAAACTCGGTTACAAAACCTTTCTCTGGGGCAACCCAACTAAGCATCACAAATATACTACCAAAAGAATTATAACAGCACGGTTGTTATACATTAAACGAGCGTACGTGTGAAAATGCACAGTAGCTAAGAAAGCAATGCAAAAAGACTGCTTAATTTCTACTTTTGGCGAAAGTACACGGTATTGCAACAGTTTAGGTGAAAGTACAAATGTTAATGTTGAAAAGAGAAAGTAGATAAATATTGTAACTAAGAAAATATAATAATGAAAAGAGAAGGGAGTAAAAATAACATGAAAAAAAACGAATGTCAAAACAATGTGTTCCCGCAGTGAATTTGAATAACGAAGACACAAATCATAGAATGTACGATTTATTGCCTGGCATATTCCCTGCATCTCGTCAGGTACATACTGCAGATGTCACACAACGTAGAGTAATATTAATTGTTTACCATGGTTTACCATCTGCATAGGCCATTTTTGTGCATACAGAAAGACATGGTAGTCAATTTAAAATTACCATGGTAAACAATTGATATTACTGTGCGAACGTGTGTATATTTCAGCTTGAGCGATGTGTCTAGTTATTTTACTCTACGTTGTACGACATCTGCATTATGTACCTGATGAGATGCAGCGAAATATGCCAGGCAATAAATCGTACATCCTATGGTTTGTGTCTTCGTTATTCAAACAACGTGTGTGAAAGATGTAACAACTGTGTTACACTGTGGCATCAACAAGAACAGTAAATTAAAGGACCCTCTCCCACACCTTGAATCTTATATGGTATATGGTGCTAGCACCGTATGTTTGTAGACAAATCGACAGCTCGACGAGTGGTGGGGTGAACATTCCCTTTACTTCTGCGAACGTGTCATGTTGTCGTTTTAGGCTATATCGACATGAGAGCGTTAGTCATTTGTTTTTAAAAGCTTCGCCTCGAACATATGAGTTTCAAACTTATGACCACCAGGTCTACTGGCACACATGCTGGCCATTGCATCCCCCTTCCCCCCCCCCCCCTCCCCAAACATTCGTGGTATCGACAAGAGCATTATTAATTTCTACAAGCTGAATACAGCCCATAGTCATAATTAAATCGCTTTCCATTTTAAGTCTAACAGAATTGTCCACGTGGCATGGCTTGATAGAAGTGACACATGCGTTATGGACGCTAGTTTAATCTGGGGAATTGAAATGATTTGGAAGAGGTTTCCCATAATGTTGTATGTCCATCTGATGTTCATGGAATATGTCTGCTAAACGTCTCCAGTTGTGTCCAATATATTTCTTGTCACATAAAATTATACGGATGAGATTACCAGATGTGCAGGAAAACAAGTCTATATGTATCAACTGTATGTATGCAACAAATGACTTTATATGTGACTTTAGTCTGAATATTCCAACAGTATACATGCTATGAATGACATTCTTCATTACTTTTGTCTATATACTTCAGCTGTATGCATGCAACAAATTACGTGTTATATGACTTAAGTCTCAATTTATCAGCAGGATGCATGTAACTAATGACATTTTATATTACTTTAGTCTATATATGTCGACTGTACACACGTCCCTAGAGACATTTTATATGACTATAGTTTACATATGCCAATTTTTTACATGCAACTAATGGTATTTCATGTGACTTTGGTGGGTATGTGTATGTTTGTCATATATATATATATATATATATATATATATATATATATATATATATATATATATATATATATATATATATATATATGTGTGTGTGTGTGTGTGTGTTTATGTGTGTGTGTGTTTATTTATATATGGGACTTTAGCTCTGCATGTCAACTGTATACATGCAACTAATGACACTGCATATGACTTTAGCCTGAATATGTCAACTGTATACAGACAACTGATGAACTGTGTGTATGACTGTAGGATTTGTGTCAGCTGTATATCAGAACCAGAAGCCATTGTTACACGTCTGCGTATCTCAACTGTATGTCGACACGTCATTCACTCTTGTTTCTCGTTTATATGTGCCTTATGTCGAACTGTGTGATGAATTCGAGTATTCAACTTATTCATGTTAGACAGAAATAAATCACCAAGGATAGATCTGTAACTTGTAGCGACAGAGTTGCTTGTGTAGTGTATTGGTTACTTTGAACTTGAAATTTAAATGTGTTTTGACAATGTAAACAGAGCATGGTCATTATGTGCCATGCCTGCCAGCGTCATGTTTGGCCATCTTCACACGATACCACAGTCGTGGATCAGCTCAGTGTTCCTGTCTCGACCATACCACGTGGCCAAGCCATTTAGGTATTTACTTCTCGGTCTTCCTCTTGATCTCTTCCCCTCGATCTTGCCAGTTGCCACCAAGTTCTCCAATTTATTTCTTCTCATAACGTGACCAAAAACAATGTAACTGCCTATGCCTAATTTCTCACATCAGTTTACGGTTTTTATTTGTTTCTTGTGGGACTTGGTATTGGTTTTTCTGTCTGTCCATGGTATTCTTTACATTCTCCTCGGAAACCACATGTCCACAGCCATCAGATTATTTGCAGCTTGTCTGCTAATTGTCCACGCTTCACATACGTACAATTCGAAGTTGGAGCGGGTTCGCCTGGTGGCGAGGGACACTGTTAATAGGGAAAGCTAATCCACACGCAAAATTCAGTCCAGCACTTCTAGAAGTAATCTGTATGGACTACGCTTGAGCATTGCGAACACCAAAAAGAACACACACAAAAAAGCACAAAACAAAAACAGCTCCCAAAAAAACATCCATAAAAAGGTAACGGTTCAATTTAGCACTTCAACATTCTTGTTTTTCGTTGCATTTAACATATGTAAATATATCTCAACTCTGCAAAAAGTAACAATGCTGTCATTGTCGGACATACTAGATCTGCACATATACCAACTAACATGTCAGTAAATGAATGACTAGTGCATGTTCTAGCCACTGTTACTTCCCAGAGATACCCGTGGTGGCTATTTTATTAGGCTATCTGAAACTGGACTGTGGAGTTAAAATCCACGCTGCCTTTAAGTGAGAATTCAACCCACATTACTGTGCTCACGTGTCAGCAGACGAAGCTGTCACAGCTCGTAAACTATCCAGTATTTCAACCCCGTCCAGAAGCTCGTTCAAAACAGAGAGGGCTGTGCAGCCATGATTTCTGCACTTGTCTACATCCTTAGGTTTACAGTACACGAATCATGACTGTGGGATGTTTGCTCCTCAAGTGCCTTGGACATATGGACAAGCTGGCGTTGACTTCTGCTTGCTTGTTATTTCTGTTGATGTATGAAGGTAAACGAAGAAGAGGGAAGATGTTTGGTCCAGTCGGTTAGGCTGAGCCATCAACGTTCATGTATCTGTATTTGTCAGTCAGTCAAGTCAATGACCTTGTACACGTCATGAGGCAAACTGGGTATATGGTGCTAGAGCCATGCTTGTATAGACCGGCACTCGGTGGCTGGGCTGGTCAGTTTCGTGTCGGTCGCTTTTACTCCCCAAGATATTTTCAGACACCCACTTTAGACTGGGTCGACCTAGGATCTTAACAGGTCGCCGTAATGGCTGATATCACAAGCTTGTAAAGAAAGTCTCTATAGAAGCATTTCATTAACATCATGTGCCATGCCAATAAGTGTGGCCAATCATAATTCTCAGTCCCACACCTCAGTCTAGGGGTCAGGTGGGTGGTCTTGTCCTGGTTATGCTTTGTGGTGAAACCATCCAGGAATATATATCTTTGCCTTCCTCTTGCTCTTTTCCCCTAGCATTTGTTAGTTGTAACTGGGTTATAAAATCCAGTTTTCCCCATTCTCAAAAACTCGTGACAGTCTACATTTAATTTCTGTAGTTCATCGTCTGCCACCATTGCGTACCTCAACCAAACCACACCATTCTGTAGTTCATCGTCTGCCACCATTGGGTACCTCAACCAAACCACACCATTCTGTAGTTCATCGTCTGCCACCATTGGGTACCTCAACCAAAACACACCATTCTGTAGTTCATCGTCTGCCACCATTGGGTACCTCAACCAAAACACACCATTCTGTAGTTCATCGTCTGCCTCCATTGGGTACCTCAACTAAACCACACCAAACCTCCTATGTCTTGCTATCCCCTGCAGCTCCTCCATCTCCTCCCAATATAATTCATCTCTGTCTATAATTCTCTCCCCCGTGTGTTTTACGTCACCTGCTATTTCATTTTCCATGTGCATTCCAGACAAAAGAGTGTTTACGATCTTCATTTTTTTCTTGAAGGATTTGTTCATTGGTTTTTCTATCTGTCCATGGTAGTCTTTGAATTTTCCTCAAAAACCATATCTGCTCATTGTCCACGCCTCACATCCATATAAAAGTACAGGTTCTATGTAGCACTTCAACACTCTTTTTCTCGTTTCAATTGATATCTTTTTATTGGTCAGTATGTTTTTCATCTTGCAAAAGGCTACCTTCGCCATGACAATTTTTGTTCTAATCACTTCAAGACATCTCCCAATCTCTTCAAGGCATCTCTCAATCTCTTCAAGGCATCTCCCACTCTCTTCAAGGCATCTCCCAATCTCTTCAAGGCATCTCCCAATCTCTTCAAGGCATCTCCCAATCTCTTCAATGCATCTCCCAATCTCTTCAAGGCATCTCCCAATCTCTTCAATGCATCTCCCAATCTCTTCAAGGCATCTTCCAATCTCTTCAAGGCATCTCCCAATCTCTTCAAGGCATCTCCCAATCTCTTCAAGGCATCTCCCAATCTATTCAATGCATCTCCCAATCTCTTCAATGCATCTCCCAATCTCTTCAAGGCATCTCCCAATCTCTTCAAGGCATCTCCCAATCTCTTCAAGGCATCTCCCAATCTCTTCAAGGCATCTCCCAATCTCTTCAAGGCATCTCCCAATCTTTTCAAGGCATCTCCCAATCTCTTCAAGGCATCTCCCAATCTCTTCAAGGCATCTCCCAATCTCTTCAAGGTATCTCCCAATCTCTTCAAGGCATCTCCCAAACTCTTCAATGCATCTCCCAATCTCTTCAAGGCATCTCCCAATCTCTTCAAGGCATCTCCCAAAGCTAAATCGTCCTCGCGTGTTCTCAGTGTCTCCTACCCAGCGCCGGCGTCTTTTCTTCACCTCTTGATTCACTGGGAAGTGTTTAGCTCTCTATGGCAGTTCTACACTGGTAGTTCTGTTATACTCTTTTATTCCCACTATTCTGTGCAGGCTTCGGTTAGTGAATGTTTGTAGTTTATTTGTAATTCTTTTAGTTGTTCTTCATGTTTGTGACACATACTGTGGTACGTCACGCTACAAATAACCGCGGACAGATGTAAAAGCACTACACGCGAAATTCACAGCTGACAGTGTCGTTCCACGCACTCAGCTCAGTAGCAGGGCTACGGAACTATGCACATGACGAAAATGCATAAACAAACCGTAGCCGCAAGCATAAACACTCCAGAGGCCTTAAAAGCTCAACCGCCTATCCTCCATGTTGTGGACCGAAACTCCTTAACTAACTGTGTTCTGTAAAAACCGGATACAACCAGTTTTAGTGCATATTTTCTACCTATTCAATCCACACACACGCACTTCAGTTCAGATGCCGGTTTATCAATGTCTGGGCACAAATCTGTCGTGCCCAAAGTCATAAGCGTTGCTTGTTTTTTTTAACAGCCATTGGGAAAATTACTGCTCGCATCTGTAAGTCGAACCAAAACGATAAATGTATCTCTGGGCGAATGAACGCAAGTGTTCAAATTGTTCGACAGGCAATAGTCGCCAGAATGAAATCATATGATCAGCTGAAGGTGTAGCAGGCAGCTCCAGAAATTTACATCTCAGTGCAGAATTGCATTTCAAATCAATACCTTCGTGCTGATGTTTTCGCTGTAATTTACGGAGCTTGGCATCAGGAAATAAGAACGGATTTATGAAGAGGGCAACATTATCCTCCTCTATTGTGAACTCTCGAAATCTCGCTGAAAGATATCCAGAAGACTTTCAACTTTTACTTTGTACTGTAACAAGACACATTTCTTTTCCACCACAAGCGTCTTCAGAGTTGGAAACGCCTCTAAAGTCCCTTCAGTCAGCTGTCCGATAAACAGTCGTAATCTCATTTTAAATGAAGAAATGTCATCGGACAAATTTGTGAATAGTTTGATTTTTCCCTATACTTTCGCATTTAAAGAGTTTAAATGAGACGTGATGTCCACCAAAATTGCCAGGTCATTAAGCCAGTCACCGTTCAGCAGACATTTCCGTTCTGTAGGCAATTCATTTATTTCAGACATAAACAGTTAGACACTATTTTTCAAGGCCAGAAACGTGACAGAACTTTCCCTTTAGATAGCCATCTGACATCACAGTGTAACAGTAGCTCACCGTATTCCTCATTTTGGTCCATTCTATGTTGTTTTTCTCTGCACACAATTTCAGAGTTTCAAACAGATCAGTCCCTTTGGTAGTTGCATGCATCGTTTCAAGTCCTAGAAGTTTTTCAATAACTTCAACTGTCATTTAAAACTGTCATTTACTGCCAATATAGTACCTTGCGGTGTATGGCAGAGGGGTCTTTGAGTCTGAGGAATTAAGGCCGCCTGGCTAGTGCAGTCGCCGCGAACTGTGCAGGTTAAGATTTTCTTTTTGTCCCCGACAGAAGAAAATCCCACACCTTACCAAAAGATCGAACCCGAGTCTCCCGAAGGAGATTCCGGCGTTCTAGCCACTCGGTCAGCCGCTCCCCGATGTTTGACTTCAACATTATCGTTTATTGCTGGAACAAAAACTGAGCTGTGTCAGAAATGGCAGTGGATTCATCCATTGACAATGAATAAAAATTTACAATTTACAAAATCCGCAAATTAAGCAAACTGGTTTACCACTATGGCTACTCATAAACATAAATTTATCCGTCCAATCGTCGTTGAATTCACGACAAGCAAAGTCTTCACATTTTCGCTTTTTACTATTCTTTTATTTTAGATTTTTCACACACATGTTTATCAGCTTTAACGGTACATTTTTATTTGGAAAAAAAAAATCTAATTTCAACACATAATTACCGACTCTGCTAAACAGTTGTAACAGACGACAACATGGTACCTTGCACACTTTGATTGGTCGACAAGGAACTTCGTAACGTTTTGTTGCGAATTGAACAGGCGCATTTGATAATATCTGAGCATAACAACCATGAGCAGAGTAAATTATTGCACGGTGTCGGGACTCTCTGAGTGCATTTTTGAAGTTATTAAAATATATTATATTAAATAACAAGGCCTCGCATGCCACTTTCTGACTGCTGGCGGGCCACAAGTGGCCCGCGGGCCGTGGTTTGGGAACCTCTGATTTAGAGCTTAGCAAGATGTGGAGAAGCATGATCACCCACGCCAGTTGATGATAATTTGCCAGTAATAGACATCATTATTCTTTTTAAAAGATATCCCATACAATGAGTAGTGTATTTACTGCCTGTCTGTTTTACAATAGATCCTGTATAAGCCAGCGCACTATTTATTTATCCGAGCCTAAAACAGGAATCCGTGAATAGGATTTAAAAAGTTACAATTTCCAGTCTTCTTGAGAATTCAAAAATAACAATACAAGCATCAAATACTTTAATGGTCCTATATATATATTTATGCTTTATAGACTACTCAAAGGTTGCTGACAAAATGAAACAACTATACCTTTATGATATTTTGCATGATTTGAGTATAAACAAGTCAGATGTGAGGATGATAGGGAATAAATGCCGGGAGCATGAATCAGGGATCAGATATAAAGAACTTAGAAAATACCGAATGAGACTAGGGTAGTTTTTAATCTTTTCAACATTTATAGCGTCAGAATACTTAGAAATAACGAATATCTTAAAGGAGTTGAAGGCCATATTGTAAGATACGTCGAAACAAGCTCTATTAAAAGCAGTCCGAAAGTAGTCTGCACAGCATTTTAGGCAAAGTTGTGAAGGAGAGTCGGAAAATATGCTATCATTCAAAATTAGACAACCTGGATGCATGGTGGTTTCCAAGAAGGCACGCATCATGATTTGCTCAACTTATAGTAAACGTGTAATAATCAAACAGGTCTATGAACTACAGGATCTAGATCTGGAAGGCTCGCGTATACTTGAAAATAAGTGCAGAAGGGCAGCGCCCTCTTTATCAAGGTCTATTCAGTGAAAGGGGTGACCGGCTAAACAGGGGCATTTCATAGACGGATCGGGCGAAAGACGTTATTAGGCAAGTCTGCAGTCTTATCAATGAATGATATCTTAGAATGAAGTCTTAGAATGAGCGCCTGTGCCTTCAGCGCTCAGTTGTGCCTTCTTCTGCATTGTTACACTTGACAGACAGTGCAGAGAGCATAATCCTACTGCTGTCAATGCAGAGGTCAACGCGCTCATCAGTTAACATTCAGATAATACTGATGTGCTTATCTATACAGATGGATCTGTCATACAGCAGCAGAGAAATGCGTGGGAATTCGCGGCACGCTCAACGGACCGAACCACTCAAGTAAGCTAGTGGTGCCCACTCTATGACCACGAGCAGCATGACGATGGAAGTGGTGACAGGTGTTTTCATGAGGCTGGAATCACAGAATTATACTCATGTTCGTTCCTGGGTGATTCAATGAGCATGGTCCGGAATGTCGAGGCGGGTTCTGTGTGTAGACCGTGGATTGAATTGCTGCGGAGGTCTACTGTTCGTAGCGACCCTTCATCTTCGTTCCGGGACATGCGGAAGTTGAGTAAAATGAACGAGCTGATAAACTTGCTAGGTCTGCATTCATTGCAGGTGACTAGCCTATGCTATTAATACCCTAGGAGAGGTATGGAGGGCGGAGGACTTGACGCCAGAGAATCCGCATTGTTGTCTAGAATGACGGGGGGGTGGGGGGGGGGGGGGGGGGGGGGGGGGGGGGTGGCAAGGGCCAGGACACGAAAGGTACATCGGAAGAATTGGGTCTCTTCAACTAAAACAGAACTGGCACTATTTTCAGCCGGAGCGCTGGAGCATATGCTGGGGGGGGGGGGGGGGGGGGGGAAGAGGCCTCTGGCACCTACGGACGTGTCCGAAGTGCAATGATAATACTCCAGCAGGTCAATAGTGTTCAATATCTGGAATAGTGTTATCTGCCGGACAATGTGACATAGGGAAAAAAGAAAAGAATTACCACGTCGAAAAACTAATTTTCGACAATAAAAAAAAGAAAAAAAAAAAAAACCGAATTTAAAAAAGTCTTTTTTTAACCCAAACAATTTTTAACCAAAACCCAAAAAAAAAATACATAAAGGGGAAAAAATT
>JACEFZ010011120.1:0-65141 GCA_014155875.1 Cepaea nemoralis
CAGATGGCAACAATGCACCTGAGAGATGCTTCACACAACTGACCCCAGAGGTGTGCCCAACAACTGCTTGAATACTGTCAACAACTTGTATTTGTTGGGTGTCTCCTGTGTTGTTTGTAGGCATGTTGTTGGAGATGGATGGGACCCCTTTAAAATAAACCCTCAGGTGACATATAATTCGGAACACGTGTTAGTAAGTTGTCTGGCACAGTTCCCACACGTGTCCTGCGGTGACATATAATTACGGAACCGTGTTGTAAGTTTCGGGCCATTTCATCCACTGTCCTGCAGTGACATATAATTACGGAAACGTGTTAGAAATTTGTCTGGCACTTTTCACCACGTGTCCTCAGTAGCTTAATTACGGAACCGTGTTAGTAAGTTGTCTGGCACAGTTTCATCACACGATCCTGCAGGAGATATAATTCGGAACACTTTAGTAGTTGTCTGGCACAGTTCATCACACGTGTCCTCATGGAAAAAATTAGGGAAACATTTGTTAAAATTGTCTGGCACATTTCATCACACGTGCCTGCGGTGAATAAAATTTACGGACACGTGTTAGAAATGTAATAGTCTGGTGCGATACATGATGAGAAATGTTCCAAATCCAGCATCCCTTGCATCCCCGGGGGTACATGGGAAGCCGCTCTGGAAGTGAGGATAAATAGAGGCGCGTGTCAGTTTCCCGGTCTCTCCAAACCAGACAACCGTGGCCGAAGGAGCGATGATGTAGATCGCTGTAGTATAGAATGGGGAGGCCCCAGTCACTGGACCAGAGCAGGGAGTCACAAATGCCTCTAGATTTAACCATGACTGGCTTGTGTGGCCACACACGAGGACCGAGGAATCCATCAAAATAACTGGCAATTTGTAAGCCCACTCTTGGTAGTGACCTCTGGCCATGTTTGTGGTTTGTAGAGCAAACTTGAGCCCCGGCTCTGGTTAATGTCGTAGGCCGCTCACACCCCCCCCCCCTTTTTTTTTTAACCCTTCGTATACCTGTTATGCCTGTTTATGCCACTATATCTCTGCTGTTAGGGTTATAGTTTTGTTACTCGTTATGTTATGGTTTTTCGCTGTATCTGGTCCCAGTCGACTTATGTGATGCGGGTGTCTTGTGTGGGTATCGAGGGTGCCCTTCGACTCAACTGAACCTGATTGAGGTCTCACTGTCATTTATAGACCGCCCCTGTAGTTAGTACTAGGCAGCAGTTATCTCTGGGATTTCAGATTCCCATTTCCTGTATGTACCAACTGTCCATGAGTCCTGAGATGATTACAATAGAGAGTCCATACCTGCTGTTATGTTGTTGTTTACGTTGAGGCTCTGTTGTTGCCATGTCCTTGTTGGTTGTGGAGATGGGTACCTAGTCATGTGCATAGCGATGTTAGGCAGCAGTGATTACTGTGGGAACATAGGTTCCCATTTCTGTATATGTCAGTTATGTGACATGTCAAGATGCCTGTTTGTCCCTGAATCATGCAGTTCTGCCAATAAAAACCTAATTTTGTTGTTCCTAATTTGTTTTGTTTAGTCTGTAGTTTGTTGTGTAAACTCATTGATCCTGTTACAGTCCAGCAGTGTAATCTTCTGTCTGGGGTGTACAACAGTACATCCCCTGCCCTAAGAACTCTGGAATCTTCTGTCTTAATTCTACCCCTTTTCTTGTTAACAGAGGAGGATATACACAGTGCTCTTTCTCTATTTCTCCTTATTGTCCTTTTCTTCTCTGCCCCATTAAAAAGTCAGTGTTGCGCTTCTTTGTCTTTGAGCACTTAAGTATAGGAAATTACATCTTCCTGTCCTTAGTAAACCCCCTCCTATGACAAGTGGCGAGCCTGCCAGGATTGTTTGGCGGCCTTTAGATTATCTTGTTGGTGTCTGTTCCAGTCTTCAATGATTCTTTTAGGTGGTAGTTCCATGTTTTTATTTTTTTTGGCTTTTTGGGGGTGTGAGAGGTCCCTGGCCAAAGACATTAACTGGGTTCAGGTTTGTTCCCCAAGTCTCCAAGAAGCACAGCATTGAGAGAAGAGCCTCCAGATCTACACCACATCTCAAGTCGTCGAAATTAAAGGTGACCTTATTCCATGTTTAAGGGAACCGAAGTTTCCCACCCAGCCGGCGCTCAGTCTGAGTCCGCTGGTATAAATTAAGAGTGAGAAAACAACGAAGGTCACCAAACTTTAGGTATAAAGTCTTTTGGAATATGCATATATATTCCTACTGAAACCGTCAAGCTTTGCTCAAAGTTACAGATATAGTCGACGACTTCCATGAGAGCAGAATGCTCCCACATTCCATAGAGGCTGGAGCTGTGCTTGTCCAAGAGAAAAATTCTGTTGGCTCTTTTGGGAGAACAGTTGTGGACTGTCCATGTGACTGATTTCAGCAATTGCCAACATCTGGGGTCATCCATAGAAGTACCCTTTCCCTTGTTTGTCTGGAAGAGGGGACATCAGAATCCATCCCACCAGTGCGTCCCAGCAGCAGAGCGCTGACATCCATATTCAATCCCCAATGTGGCACCATCACCTGAGATCATCGAGGCGGATGTTTCCCTTATTGTGCATCATTCACCATGTCCGTTTGAAGTGACAGATGACAATGTTACCTGTGGTGATAAGAAAATCCTTTCCTTATAGGCGGAAGCAGAGGAGTTAATACTAGCGTGTTCATCCATGTTCATGATGTCATGGGTGGACATATTGAGTGTTGCGGGTCGAGTGAACAGTGATTTCCTATATTTCCCCCGTGCATAGAAAATTTAAAAAGCGACACATAATAGACATTCAGTGAGAAGAAATAGCATCGAGCGAGAATCATCGAGCAGTGAATGAACTGATTTCCTATATTTCCCCTGTGCATAAGACAATTCAAAAGAGACACATAATAGTGGGAGGAAACGATATCCAGTGAGCATCATCAGACAGAAACATTCGTTATATATTTCTGCGACACACTTTATGGACAAATAATTAATTACTAGTTAATTATTTGTGTCATGCAATATTAATTCGAATTAGGAATCCCCACGCACAGAAAGTGAGTCCAAGACGCCATGTCTTCCAGCATGTTTTGTTTTGCTTTGTTTTTTTTTCATGTACAGGTATTTCTCTATCCTGCTTCATTTGGGTACCACGGTGACAACTGAGAAATTACTGACTCATCCCATGGAACTGGTGGATGTTTCTGGCTGAAGCGGGGCTACCAGAATCAGACCGGGAAAACAAAAACTGGGTTTGCCTGCATAGTCATGGGAATTATATTTTTTTTCAGTGGCAGGGATGTCTACATCTTGGTTTGCAGGTGATCTAGTGGATAGCATGCATGTTATTCCGGTCATTGTTGTTTTTGGGTTACAAGTAGGGATTGTAAATTTAAGGGGATGCCTGTGTGAAATTTTTTTTGGTGCCCATACGTATTGCATCCATGGAGCTAAGTGTTGATGTTGATGTCAGGGTTGGTGGTTTATTTTGTATGCAGACTGCATATTCCTCATGGCCACCCAGAAGATATGGTATTATCTTTTGTCAGGGACTGACTTTTGTAAATCACCATGATGTATGTTTTAAGGCAGGTTCAGAAAAATATAACTGGTAACAATTTTAACGCTGAGAGGTTTAAGTCCCGTGATGAAACCCCCTTAATTGATTGTTTACTTAAATAGCCCTTGTGTTTAGTCTAAACCCTAAGAGTCTAGAGTATTCGACGAGGGACCGTCGAAAATTGGGGTGTGATGTGTAATAGTCTGGTGCGATACATGATGATGATAATGTTACCAATACCAGCATCCCTTGCAGTGCCCTGGGGTAGCGATGGGAAGCCGCTCTGGAAGTGAGGATAAATAGAGGGCGCGTGTCAGTTTCCCGGTCTCTCCAAACCAGACAACCGTGGCCGAAGGAGCGATGATGTAGATCGCTGTAGTATAGAATGGGGAGGCCCAGTCACTGGACCAGAGCAGGGAGTCACAAATGCCTCTAGATTTAACCATGACTGGCTTGTGTGGCCCACACACGAGGACCGAGGAAATCCATCAAAATAACTGGCAATTTGTAAGCCCACTCTTGGTAGTGACCTCTGGCCATGTTTGTGGTTTGTAGAGCAAACTTGAGCCCCGGCTCTGGTTAATGTCGTAGGCCGCTCACACCCCCCCCCCTTTTTTTTTTACCCCTTCGTATACCTGTTATGCCTGTTTATGCCACTATATCTCTGCTGTTAGGGTTATAGTTTTGTTACTCGTTATGTTATGGTTTTTCGCTGTATCTGGTCCCAGTCGACTTATGTGATGCGGGTGTCTTGTGTGGGTATCGAGGGTGCCCTTCGACTCAACTGAACCTGATTGAGGTCTCACTGTCATTTATAGACCGCCCCTGTAGTTAGTACTAGGCAGCAGTTATCTCTGGGATTTCAGATTCCCATTTCTGTATGTACCAACTGTCCATGAGTCCTGAGATGATTACAATAGAGAGTCCATACCTGCTGTTATGTTGTTGTTTACGTTGAGGCTCTGTTGTTGCCATGTCCTTGTTGGTTTGTGGAGATGGGTACCTAGTCATGTGCATAGCGATGTTAGGCAGCAGTGATTACTGTGGGACATAGGTTCCCATTTCTGTATATGTCAGTTATGTGACATGTCAAGATGCCTGTTTGTCCCTGAATCATGCAGTTTCTGCCAATAAAAACCTAATTTTGTTGTTCCTAATTTGTTTTGTTTAGTCTGTAGTTTGTTGTGTAAACTCATTGATCCTGTTACAGTCCAGCAGTGTAATCTTCTGTCTGGGGTGTACAACAGTACATCCCCTGCCCTAAGAACTCCTGGAATCTTCTGTCTTAATTCTACCCCTTTTCTTGTTAACAGAGGAGGATATACACAGTGCTCTTTCTCTATTTCTCCTTATTGTCCTTTTCTTCTCTGCCCCATTAAAAAGTCAGTGTTGCGCTTCTTTGTCTTTGAGCACTTAAGTATAGGAAATTACATCTTCCTGTCCTTAGTAAACCCCCTCCTATGACAGTAAGTTGTCTGGCACAGTTCATCACACGTGTCCTGCAGGTGAGATATAATTACGGAACACGTGTTAGTAAGTTGTCTGGCACAGTTCATCACACGTGTCCTGCAGGTGAGATATAATTACGGAACACGTGTTAGTAAGTTGTCTGGCACATTTCAACACACGTGTCCTGCAGGTGAGATATAATTACGGAACACGTGTTAGTAAGTTGTCTGGCACAGTTCATCACACGTGTCCTGCAGGTGAGATATAATTACGGAACACGTGTTAGTAAGTTGTCTGGCACAGTTCATCACACGTGTCCTGCAGGTGATATATAATTACGGAACACGTGTTAGTAAGTTGTCTGGCACATTTCATCACACGTGTCCTGCAGGTGAGATATAATTACGGAACAGTGTTAGTAAGTTGTCTGGCACATTTCATCACACGTGTCCTGCAGGTGAGATATAATTACGGAACACGTGTTAGTAAGTTGTCTGGCACAGTTCATCACACGTGTCCTGCAGGTGAGATATAATTACGGAACACGTGTTAGTAAGTTGTCTGGCACAGTTCATCACACGTGTCCTGCAGGTGAGATATAATTACGGAACACGTGTTAGTAAGTTGTCTGGCACAGTTCATCACACGTGTCCTGAAGGTGACATCACTGCACAGACGAAACAAAGTTAGTTGCACACCCTTGACAGGACGTATCGCCCGCAGTCAACCCAGGCATTATTTTGCTGTTTTTGATGTCTTGGCAAGTTTACGTTTAGTAGTTTGTCATTGCTTTCTGAACGACCGGTACACATACCATTGTATGAAAACCAACGTAAGGCGGTTTGCTGCTAAATCGCCCGCATGTGTGTTTCTAACGCGGTATGCGGGATTATGAATTGCGTCCGTAACCCCTTAGTCACAGAACCGCGACGAACCAGTCGCAGTAGGAGTATAAACATGACTGAACCACTCATTGAATTAGGAGTATAAACATGACGTAACCACTCATTACATGCACCAAATTAGATCAGACTTTTATTAGACGTACATTACAAATATTATATTGTGGGTAGGTGTTTTATATTTTAATTTTAAAACTAAAGTGATGTAATCCGCCTACGCTTTAGAATGCACAGCTGTCGAGGGAACTTTAATGTTGTCAATGTGTACAATTGTTGGTTCTTGTCCGAAGAGGCTAGGTAGCCGAATCACTAACCGTGATCTGAAGGAGGAAGGGTATAGATATAACACCATTTGCCCTTGTCGGTGCGCACATAATTTGTCTGCTAAATCACTGCTAGCCAATCACTAACCGTGATCTGAAGGAAGAATGGTATAGATATAACACCATTTGCCCTTGTCGGTGCGCACATAACTTGTCTGCTAAATCACTGCTAGCGAATCCCAGATTTATTACCCGGAAATTGCCCGCATGCTGGGTAGATCAAGTACGCCTGTCACAGATTCCTAGCTGTTGGCGCGGAGACGCGTGCCCTATTTACTTGTTGACTCGTTGACTATGTAATGATGTATGGTGTTTCGCTGACAAAGTGGCAGGGCGACAGTCATGGTGGAATATAATAAGGACATATAGTACAGATGGTTGCGGAAGTACATGCTCGCCGGCCTAGCTCGGCACTGACTTGAGTCTAGTATTTTAGCAAACCTTCTCTGTCGTGTTGTCGTGGTTATATTGGTATTATTCAAACATTTTATTTTGAATTGTCATTGCTGTAGTTGTTCAGCATTTCCTACATAGACTAGAAGGATAACAAGAGTTGTTGAACTTACACAAGGGGAGAACACTTCTCGAACATAAGGTGGCGACGACCTTGAGGAATCAAATGTGAGACACAATCAAAAATGTGCTTTACTGTTACAAACTTCAACAAAGAGGACTCAAACAACAGACATTTTATTTCCTCGTATATTGGGCTATATGTCGCCGTGTGTGTCGTACAAGGCTGCAAGTTAAGAGGGCACATTATGCTAGTTAACAAGTATACATCTGGGGAAATAAGCCAAATATAACACTTGCAGTCAATAATTTGCATTTCCAAGAAGGCAATAATATGTGTTTTTATAATAATAATAATTATAAAAATAATAATAATTAGTATGTATCTTCCTAAAGGATACGAGCGCTCGTTCCTAAACTTCCGTTTCGGCCATGGCGCTACAGTCTGTTTAACGCCTACACTGGAATTAAGTTGGTCTTAAACGTTGACTACTCGTTCAGAAAGTAATGGCAAACTACTGAAAGTAATATTAGTCAAAATCAACATGGCGTGTATTGGAATGTCCTGCAAAGGACATGCAATATTGTAACATGTGTCTTGTAAGACAAATGAGAGGACCGAATATACGACAGTTACACTGATGCCCAGGGGTGCTAATGAACGTGATGATAGTGTCTCGAACTTGTGCTGCGACGTGGTGCCCATGTGGGCACATACAGCTGCAGTGTGTGGAACTTGTGCTGCGACGTGTTGCCCATGTGGGCACATACAGCTGCAGTGTGTGGAACTTGTGCTGCGACGTGTTGCCCATGTCGGCACATACCGCGGGAGTGTGTCGTACTTGTGTTGTGACGTGTTGCCCATGTCGGCACATACCGTGGCAGTGTTTGGTACTTGTGCTGTGACGTGTTGCCCATGTGGGCACATACAGTGTCTCAAGCTGTCATGCTGTTGTATGTTGTGGATGAAACAATGTGCGACACATCGGGTCTGCCTGGTGGGGCTGGTATGTAGGGCATCGACTTGGGTTGTTTGTGTTTCAGGAAGTCAGGCTTAGGCTTCACTTCGCTTTATTGAAGATAACTTCACTAATTGATCCGGGAGAGGCTGAGGACACACAGCCCACGAAGAGTACATTAGAAGGTTCTAGCAGGCAGTGCCCTTACGTACGGCACGGTGATCATCATTTGCAGTGCAGGAATGTTCTTTCTAGAGTTTCCACATATAATTTATCTTTAATTGTTATCTCTGTGAGTTGTTATGTATAGTTACAGACTGAAGTTACCGTCTTTCTAAATGTTCTCTCTTCGACCTCGCAGAAATACGTTTCGTTCTCTCAACAAGCTGCACCGTTAGTGACTCTGTCAAACCATATCGGTCCTTTTATTCTGCGCATGTACACTATTATTTTAGTCGTCCTGATTTGACGTTAGATTTACAGTTTGGTATTACATTTAGTTTCTTTTGAATTCCAAAACTTTATTTGTGCTATGAAAGCTTCTCTTGCCTGTTACAGTCTTATTGTCTACATTGTGTATGATTTCGACTCTACTAGAGGGTTTAACCATTCACCAGGGGAGATCGTTTATCATTTGTTTGATTTATTCTCGTCATCTTTTGTCCTTGCTTCAATCTTTAGAGCCGATTGTTGTGACCTCGCACCCAACGTGTTTAATTCATCTCGCTTGTGATTTCTTGTGTGGGACAGGAGGACAATTGATGTCCAAGTGATCATGTTGCTTTGTCAGAGTTCACTGAATTCGGTTTCAGGTGGTCGCATATTTATCTACATAACCAGTCTATAGTCTGTCAGAATAATAAAGGCCACAAAATATCGGTGACACTCATATCTTTATTTCAAACATATCTGTTATCTTTTACCTCTTGAACAACTCCGCATTACATTGCTTTATATTTTATTTCCTTTAATACGATAACTAAAGTTTGTGGGATTCCACGGTGCTTCATCAATTTCCTAACCTATCCCACAATCTTTAGCAGCCTCACTAGATATCCTGTCCATTCTGCTGGTACTTCCTCAGCCTCACTGACTACATCATGTGGGATACCATCTGGAATAGTAACTTCCCATACTTCATGAGTTTGAAGGCTGTTCCAATTTCTTTTTTTCCTGCTTTCTCACAGATGATATCCTAGTCCACCTGTACAAACTGGATATTTTGGAGCTCTTTTGGGACTCATCTATTCAGAAGTTTCTCTAAATATTCAACCCATCTGTTCATTTGATCGCTAATCTTGGTGAGATTACCTATTGCTATGTTTGACCCCCCCCCCCCCCAAACCACTTAGTTGATTATATGTCCCTGCTATTTTCCTTCTAGTGCTGTAGAGGTCTCTATTGGTTCCTTTCCCTGCTGCTAAGGCCTCTGAAAATGTTATTTTATCCGTCGTTTAACCCTGTCGAGCATCTTTATTATTTTATGAGCATTTATTTTTTATGGGCTCTGACTTCGGTAGCTATTCTTTTAAATGTTATTTATTTTTGCATTGTTCTTTTCTCGTCTGTCATGTAAGGTGTTATCCGTGCTTGATGTTGTCGTTGGCCTTGTCCAAGGACTTCTATATACAGGCACGTTTAAGGCAGCGCTTCACTCCGTGAGGCGTGTCAGATAAGTGCTAGCGCCTTCTCTGCCATACTGTAGACCGATCAGCACTCAATGGCTGATGTGATCAGACCCGTCGCTTTTACTTTCCATTAAATTTCATAGTACCCTTTTACGCTGGATCAACTTGAGAACTGATCTCACTAAAACACAAATATCCTGACCTCTAAGAAGATTCCAATACACAACCCAAGCAGGGCGGGACAACACTGACCACATGGCCCCTAGAGTCCCGGCTGGTCTGTGAAGCATGGCTCTAGCACCATATGCCAATTACGTCATCAAGGTATGTGTACAGATCCGTTACTTACTTTCCTGTGCTGCCTTTCCCGATTCCAAAAACAGTTCTAACAATCCAAGTACAAATTCTGGAGAGATTGCTCAGTGAAAGGAGGTCAATCAGCTATCTACTCTGTTGCGGATTTTCTCGCCAGGCGTCTTACTTCTAGGAAAACAAGTCTTCTTTTCTTTTGGTTGACCGTGTTATTTGTCTTTCTTTTTCTTTAGACTTGTTCAAGGTTGGTTGGATTTTGCGCTTACAGTTTTCTACTGGCCAGTCTAACGTCAAACTTGCTTTGTCGTCTCTCACGACAGAAAGGTTACAGTGTTACTGTTCTGGGCTTCTGTTACCGGCCCCGTAACGCGAATACGGTTACTAACTTACAAAACCAGCTGCTAGGTTGAGCAACTTCATGATGAGGATGTATCCAAATGGATTGTATCTCCTTACCTATGTGGTTTGAACATCAGCGACACGGTTGATCAATGCTCAGTCTGGAAACACGACTTGCCAGCCAACAGAACATGCCCTAACTCGTCTACAACTCTACTAGCGACACTACAGATAAACGACGACTGCCACAAGCAGACGTTTCTGTCCAGCAGAAAGCTCCCGCCACTACGCCACGCCCAGGAGAAAACAGCCAGACACTGAAAATAGCAACGGCCAACTCAAGGTCTGTGTGTAAAAATATGAATGACAAATCTGTGACTCAGATCTATATTTTCCCGGCTACACCTGGATCAAATGGTGCAAGAAACAGGACTGCCTGTGTCCAGGGAGGTTAGGACAAACGGTGACCTAGTTTCCCTGAGGTGACTAAGATGACAAGTGGCGGCATGAGCAGCAGTTTCTACAGATATTTGAAAGAAACACAAAAACGAAAACGGTTCTTATTGTCCTGGACTGAACACTTATGTTCGTATCGAGAAGTGTGTGGGGCTGCTGTGACTAATGAGCTGTGCGGGGTTGTTTGAGGTAGGATGACTCAAGGAGGTCGCGTCCTCCCCGTCTCTGGCTATAGAACGCTCTAATACTCACTGTCTTGTCTTTATAAACAGGTAAAACGTAAAGTCCCGTCTTTGTGGCATATTGGGATTAGGAAGGTGTATAGTGTCACACAAACAGTACAGAGTCCGTTACACACTGTCTCCACACTGACGTGGAATACGACTAGCACATACGTCAAGTTGCCCGACATGGCGTCATACTTCATAACGTTGTAACTAGCTTCACAGTTAGCGTCTATGACTAAGTGACTAAGCCACTTGTCTGCTAATTGTCCATGATTAGCTTTCATAAATCAAGAATGCTTCAATTAGCTCTTAAGAACTCTTTCCTTACCTCGACTAACAAAGATGGATTACAGGGGCTATTCTTCATCTTGTGCAACGTTACCTTTGTTGTGTGTATTCTTCATCTTGAGAAACGTTACCTTTGTTGTGTGTATTCTTCATCTTGTGAAACGTTACCTTTGTTGTGTGTATTCTTCATCTTGTGAAACGTTACCTTTGTTGTGTGTATTCTTCATCTTGAGAAACGTTACCTTTGTTGTGTGTATTCTTCATCTTGAGAAACGTTACCTTTGTTGTGTGTATTCTTCATCTTGAGAAACGTTACCTTTGTTGTGTGTATTCTTCATCTTGAGAAACGTTACCTTTGTTGTGTGTATTCTTCATCTTGAGAAACGTTACCTTTGTTGTGTGTATTCTTCATCTTGAGAAACGTTACCTTTGTTGTGTGTATTCTTCATCTTGTGAAACGTTACCTTTGTTGTGTGTATTCTTCATCTTGAGAAACGTTACCTTTGTTATGTGTATTCTTCATCTTGAGAAACGTTACCTTTGTTGTGTGTATTCTTCATTTAACTTCCTGAATACATCTCCGATATGCTCATATTGAAGTACCTGAACATCGATTCTGTTCATTAAGCATCTCGAGGAAGTTGAAAAGTTCAGAACAATCATTATGGGTAAATCTCAAGGAAGTTAAAAAGTTCTAAACGATCATTGATTGACATTGTTGATAAATAAAACAAAGGCAACCACTAAAGGTTCCCAGGTCGACCCAGCCTAAAATGAGTACCAGCATATTTCATGGCAAGTAAAGTAGGTCTCCGTGACACTATCATCATACCCATATAGCGCCGATCAGTCTCCGTGATAATATCCATCATAACCATCTAGCGCCGATCAGTCTCCGTGATACTATCATCATACCCATCTAGCGCCAATCAGTCTCCGTGATACTATCATCATACCCATATAGCGCCGATCAGTCTCCGTGACACTAACCATCATACCCATCTAGCGCCAATCAACCTCCGTGATACTATCATCATACCCATCTAGCGCCAATCAGTCTCCGTGATACTAATCATCATACCCATCTACCGCCGATAAGTCTCAAAACATGCAACCAACACTATATACCAAATTCCCGCTAGGGGCGCTTGACTTGATTGATCACCCCCCCCCCCCCCATGCTACGAGGCTGGTCGGCCGTGGATCCGTTTAGCTACAAGAACACCCCGTCTGGGTGAGAATGTAAACCCAGGGCCGCCAGGAAAATGATCTAGATACAGACTGAATTAGTCATGTGACACAACTATGAATATAGGCAAAATTTGTAGCAATACCAACCATTCACACAGGCAACTATAGTGGTGCCTCTTATATAAATATCTGGAAACTATATTTTAATATGATCCCGGCTATTTATTATGTACCTGTATTCTGTTGCCTTTCCGACTTATGGTGCAACTATACCAACTGTATATTTATCTATAGCTATGTTATATAAAGAAGCTTATTCGTCATCCCAACGGCGCTAAACATTCCTCCATTTTGCCACGTGTGTTTGGTTTACCAGGAAGATAAGATAAGTCAGTATTACGTTTCGCTATATTTAAATAGTAAGGCCTCAGTTTACTTATGTAACTTTGGCCATGGGGAAATCCCAGTTCGGTTTTTTTTTTTTTTGAATTTCCGTAAACGCAAAATCGTTTACCCTTTGTCTGTAAACTACGTTGGTTAACAACAATAAATATATTAGCTGTAAATAGTTATTGACATTATCTGGATGTAAGGCATGATAATTCAAGTGAGGAGTCATGATAACAACATTTCTAACAACTAGGATGTTACCAGAATAACATTTAATTTCCGCCTGGTTCCAGGTAACGGTTTATTTTGAAACATAAATATATACAGCAGAAATCCCGAGTGTTCCCTATGTGCATTGGGTTGGGGTCTGTTGACAGTGAACGAGAGCTCTGCAACACACTTCCCAGGGGAGGGGGGGGGGGTACTTCGGCACCGGGTCGAGAGAACAGTCTCTACAAATACCTCACTCTCTTAGGCACAACCCTTTCTCAGGGCTGACATGGCCTGGGCGCCAATGTATCGGACTTCCAGCGTCTGTCGTACCAGATGTTTCACTAACAAACGAACGAACCAACCAACGAACGAACCCAGCAATGAACGTAAACGAACGAACGCATGAACCACCAACCAACAACCAACCATCCAGATTGCCAGCTAGCTAAACACTTTTCTTAAGTGTCAAAAGCTGTCAAACTGCCTACCAGAATGAAACTGGAAATGAAAAAACTCTGACCACTGACTAACTTAATTTAACGGCTGTTATAAAAGATCCAGGTGAGAAGGAACGCTTTGGTTTGGAAACAGGTCTATTACCTGTGTTTAATCAGCTGCTAATAGCAGAATGGAAGCGCCCTGTCATGGCTGAATGTCGATTGGTCACTGACCTCAAGACAGTTCACGGATAAGGAGGTCAGGAAGTCCTGGAAAGGGTCCATAGTAACGACTACTGACCTCGCCCTGTCCCATGTTGTTGTTAGGTTAACTCTCTTTGCATGAGAAAACGCGCCAGACGTTGGACAGTTAATCTTGACAGAAGCAGACCACTTCTGGTGTTCTGTACGCCTACAGTTACCGACAGTCATTACTTTAGCCAGTCTGCCCCAGTTGTTCAAATGAGCCAGGTCTTCCGATGAATTAATTCAGCCCGCTACAATTACTACTTTATCGAATGCATCTATCACAACTAGTATCTTAACTAATTCACCCTCCACAATCACTACTTTAACTAATTCACCCTCCACAATCACTACTTTAATTAGTTTATCCTTTACAATTACTACTTTAAATAGTCCATCCCTTACAATTACTACTTTAAATAGTCCATCCCTTACAATTACTACTTTAAATAGTTCATCTCTTACAATCACTACTTTAAATAGTTCATCTCTTACAATCACTACTTTAACTAGTTCATCTCTTACAATCACTACTTTAACTAGTTTATCCTTTACAATTACTACTTTAAATAGTCCATCCCTTACAATTACTACTTTAAATAGTCCATCCCTTACAATTACTACTTTAAATAGTTCATCCCTTACAATTACTACTTTAAATAGTTCATCCCTTACAATCACTACTTTAAATACTTCATTCCTTACAATCACTACTTTAAATAGTTCATAAGCACAACTTTTTGCAACTTTTTGCGGCAGGGAGAACTCTAGAACGGAAACCAGATTGGTACTTCCCATTACGCTAGAGCGATCCGCTAGGCCGCTGTAGTCAGTGAAAAACGGTCAAGCAGGGGGGGGGGGGGGGGGGGGGGAGAGGGGGGAAGGAGAGAAATGGGGGGGGGGCCGTGGTGAAAGACATAGATATAACGGGCCGTGGGGAAGGTGGCGGGCCATGTTCTCGACCCCTCCACAGATGCTCGGGACTTGTTGCAATATCTGCAGCATGATTACCGCTATGTTATCTACGAGATTGACAGGGTGAGGCGGGGTAGTCTGCCTGTCACCTCTGACACAGTCAACTATGACATGTCCCGGTCAAAGGTCACTGACTTGCCCGTGTCTTCCGTCCTGTTCACAAAGCCATAGTTGCCATTCTAGATATTTTATATCCAGATCTAGAGGTTTTTGCCGGCATCTGAATACCGTTTTCTGACGTTTGGATGCTGGATGCAATTCTACATACTTTTCATTTGGAGTCGGATATTTTGAATACTTTCTAGATTTTACTTTTCTTTCGGTGTCATTTACCCATTTTATGTTTGGTCTGGACGCGCGTAAATTATGGTAACTGCCATTATTTAAACTTTGAACTGACTTGGGTCAATGCTCAACAATCTGGCAACCCCCTGGTAAAGAGTAACACGGCGCATAAATTATAATAACATTATGTGAACTGTGAACACACTGTGCTGCGACATACTGCTGTAATGCCGACTGTGTGATTCTTTTCACGTGAATTTGGCTGCAACTGGTACAGATAATACCTCGATAATGGTTGATATCAACCATAGCGTTTATATAAAATTTAAGGAAGATCTTTAATCCTCATAAAATGTGCGTGTCATTCCTTGCAGCTAGCATTATCACATGCCTCATCAGAATATTTACTAAGAAATTTGCAATTCCTTATTGCTGAAACACATAACAGGTTCTCCAAATCAGCTGTCTGACAACAGCAATAACAATTTATATAAAGCATTAAATGATAGTTCCCCACCACTGAAAATTCTGTCATATTGCAAAACTAGATGGTTATCAATTCAACCAGCTGTTGAAGTAATTGTGAACCAATGGTTGGAGTTGAAGACGCACTTCGGAATAACAAGACAAAATGAAAAATGCTACACAGCTGAAATACTACATGGAATGTACAGTGATGAAACAAATTTGGCATTCCTTCTCTTTTTACAACCCATTTTAAGTGAAGTGCAAAAAGTTAATAAACTATTTGAATCTCAAAATGTTGATAAAGTTAAATTACTTGACGAACTCATTTTGCTATTTCACTCAATTGGTAAAAGACTTATATTGCCAACTTGTAAAGCTGACTTGTTCACTTGCACTATAGAGAGCTATTTGGCTCCTAAGCCGTACCTAGGATACCAAATCGAATCAAAAATTGATGGTTTAAAAACAAAAGGACTGTTAACAGAAAATGAAGAGAACAACTTAAGAAAGCACTGTCAAGATTTTCTTGTCTCATTATTCAATCAACTGAAGCAGAGACTTCTTGAAAATTTAGATGTATTGAAAAATATTTCATTCTTTTCTATTAACAACATATCTCAGCCAGTAAGGGATATACCTAAATATTGTCAAGTTATTAAATTTTTAAGGGCTACTGATAATAGTGTGGCGGAAGCAGAATATTAGTTAACCAAAATAAATTTGGTTGACTGGACAAACAAAACAGAAACTGAAGCTTTTTGGAGTGAAGTAAGACAATTTAAAGATGCCTCAGGAATCAGTCCATTCTGTGAGCTCTTTGAATATGCGATGTCTGCCATGATACTACCCCATTCAAATGCTGATGCGGAAAGAGTTTTCAGTACTGTGAATTATACAAAATGTAAACTAAGAAACAGGATGAAACTTGACCTCTTAAATGCTATCTTGACAATAAGATTTGACCTGATGAGAGCAGGAAAATGCTGTTCAACTTATCAGCTCCCTGATCGTGTATTAAAAGAAATTGGAACAGCTAAAGCATACCAGAGTCATTTTGAATCTGAAGCTTCAACTTCATCATCCAAGCTAAGTGCATCATGTGAGAGTGCATCATCAGTGAAGATGAGGACATGATTCTATAGGTAAGTCACATCAATTTTTTTTTAAATGTTGCATATCTGTTACAGGACGTTGCAGTCAACATCAGAATTTTTCAGCTGCTGTTGATGTACTAGGCAAGATTATGCTCAGTAGTTTGCGATTGCTTTCTGAGCGACCGGTTCACTTACCCCTTAAATTACTAGCGCGGCTCGAACCGCTGCCGGTTCGGGTGCAGCTGCGTTACTCACGAGAATATACGGGATTATGGCGACAGCCAGGGAGACCGGCAGTCACATCAATACATATGTAATTTCTTACTTTTTCAATCTGGATATTTTTCCTAGATACTTTCCAACGAAATCTAGATATTTATGGATGTTGTTTGGGCCATTTCTAGATACTTTTGGTCCAAAAAAAAGTGGCAACCCTGCAAGCACGCCAATGCGGACCGTCTGCTGGCCTGTCTTAAACCTGCCGTACCTGGGACACCGTTCGATTGATGCACCAGTAATTAGCTGGTGGTCTGAATAATTTGACAGCCAGCAACGCTGGGTTTTGTCTGGCTGTCGTCTATCAATCAACATTTAGTTTTTCCCTATCTGTCTAATAAACAACATTTAATTTTTGCCTGTCTGTTTATCAAACATCGCTTAGATTGTTCCTGTCTGTCTATCATTCTACACTTAGCTTTTTGCCTGTCTGTCTAACAAACAACACTTAATTGTTTGCCTGTCTGCCTGTCTGTCATTCAACACAAAGTTTATGCCCATCTGTATATCAGTGAACACATAGTTTTTGCCTGGTGGAACACAAGTTCAACGCCTGGACTCATCGCTTGTCAATGTGAGGGGAAAGATCGGTCACCTTTTCCTCCTTGCTCTCAGGCTTACAAAATGTGTTGGCGCGGTGACGTCACAGAGCCATGGCAGGAAGCTGATTAGGGATAATGTATGTGTTTATGTTGGTCTGTCATTCATGTTGTATGTGTTTATGTTGGTCTGTCATTCATGTTGTATGTGTTTATGTTGGTCTGTCATTCATGTTGTATGTGTTTATGTTGGTCTGTCATTCAAGTTGTATGTGTTTATGTTAGTCCGTCATTCATGTTGTTGTCTGCAGGTGACGGCAGGGAACTTCAGTACGCCATCATCTGTACCCGACCCAGGCTGTCAGATAAGAGCGTATAAGTGCCTGATACCATCGGCGGGTAATGTAATCATAGTCGCCATAGTTACCACACCCAGGACTGTGGCGTAGGCACACCCCTCCCCCCTCCCCCCGGGTCTCACCCAATCAGGATACAAGGACACACAGTCGACCTTGGCTCCTATCCCTCGCCGGCTGCGTAAAGAATTTATATCTATAGTGAAAGCACGTCTAGTTCCTCGTCACATATAGTTATATATATATATATATATATATATATATATATATATATATATATATATATATATATATATATATATATATATATATATATACAGTGAAGGCCCACCCAGCCCCTCGCCATACACAACTGTTAGTGAAATGGTGTCCAGCGCGTTAGCTGGGTTGATATCACATCACGGACTCAGGCCCTATCACATCACGGACCCAGGCCCCATCACATCACGGCCCTATAGCAGGCTTCTGCCGTGGGACGTGCTAGTATAAGTGACCCTGTCACACGCCTTCAGGCGCACTGGGCTTACGGTCTTCCACCAATCAGCACTCAAGGGGCTTACGGTCTTCCATCAATCAGCACTCACTGGGCTTACGGTCTTCCACCAATCAGCACTCACTGGGCATACGGTCTTTCACCAATCAGCACTCAGTGGACATACGGGGGCTGAGTGGTCTCGAGGTATGGTGTCCGCCTCGAGTGCTGGAGGTCCCGGGTTCAGGCCTCGGTGAGGACCGGGACATATTTAAAAAATCCACCTGGACTTCCAGTAACAAAATTTCCCCTGATCACTGGGTAGTGAGATCGGACGCCTGTATGTATTGTTGTGCACACAAAAAATCCCTTGGCAGTTGGAAATCGAAAAAGAGTAGCCTAACGGCGCTGCCAGGGCAAAATTTTGAGTTAAAAATCTATCTAAAGTATTTCAGGATCCTCGCCGATGCAGCGGAGTTCGTGCATTGAGCTGAGTTTCTCCAGACTCAGGTTTGAGTTAGGAGGAGAATGGAGCACTTATGGGTTAAACCGTGTGCCGTGATGTTGATCCAACGACTAAACGACTAAACTAAAGCGGCGTTCCACCAATCATCACTCACTAGACATACGGTGTTCAACCAATCAGCACTCACTGGACATACGGTGTTCCACCAATCAACACTCACTGGGCATACAGTGCTCCACCAATCAGCACTCGTTGGGTATTCGGTGTTCCACCAATCAGCACTCACTGGGCATACGGTGCCCAACCAATCAGCGCTCACTGGGTGAAGTAGTCAGCAATCCACCGGCCGCCTTCACTTCCCAGGACATTTCATGCTACCCATTTCCGGCTGAATCGACCTGGGAGCCCACGACACTTTTTAAAAGTTCAAATCTGCCCCGAAACGGAACGAACATGAAGTATTAGATCGTCACATATTCTTGGCGGAGGTCAGCATGGCCCAATGGACAAGAACGTGTGTTCTTACACATCCGGTGTGCTGATGCCGAGATAAGAGGCTCAATCCCTAGACCGGATAGTTGGACTTAAATGTTGACTTCTCATCTTTGACTTAGTTACGTAAATTACACGTACCCCTGAAGTCGGAGTGGGTTCATCTGATGACGAAGGACAGCTGGTAATAAATATGGAAAGCTAATCCACACTCAAAATTCAGTCCAGTGCTACTAGAAGTAGTGTGTATGGACTACGCTTGAGTTCAAAGCGAAACTTCTAGGCGACCACACAACATAATGAGGTAGAGTAGTCAGTTCCTTTCCTCGCCACATATTTTAATCAAACAATTCTCAGACAGATGTGAACATTATGATGCTGGGGACTCAACCCTGGCCACTATTTTCACAGGCAAGCACACCAACCTCTGGGCCGCCGAGTCTGACGATGTCCCGTCAGTTGAACAGAACATCTAGGACTGTGAGTTGAGCTGCCGCTGCTCTAAGATATCTACACAAACAACTGCAAGACATTTCCCGTCAGTGGAACAGAACACCTGGGCCTGTCATGCTCTAAGATATCTACACAAACAAATGCAAGACCTTTCCCGCAACTGAGGTGTACTGGGTATATGGTGCTCGCCCAATATTTGTAACAAAGCACCCGGCACATGATGGCTGGCCTCGTTAATATAATGCCGGCCGCGGCTAATTTGCATGACATTTTCTGGACCCATTTCAGGCTGAATCGACCTCGGAGCTCAGGTTAATTGTCAAAACTGTCAAACTGTCATTTACTGCCAATATAGTACCTTGCGGTGTATGGCAGAGGGGTCTTTGAGCCTGAGGAATTAAGGCCGCCTGGCTAGTGCAGTCGCCGCGAACTGTGCAGGTTACAGTTTTCTTTTTGCCCCCGACAGAAAAAAAACAAAAAAACTTCACACCTTACCGAGGATTTGAACCCGGATCTCCTGAAGGAGAAACCGGCAATCTAGCCACTCGGCCAGCCCTCATGTTAATTTAAAAAAAAACAAAAAAAAACATCCACCTCAATCGGGTTCGAATACGCGACCACCAGACCGGTAAGTTAGCGTACTAGCAACTACGCCACGGTGACCGTTTAGGTGCGGCGCCTTTATCCCTCTTCCCTGTGAGCGTGGTTTGTACATACAGCGGAACCTGGAGTATTGACTTCAGTGGCCTGGGCTGTTGTTTCCACTCGAGCTTGCCAGGGGATGTAACTCGGCGAGAAATACACCACCAGTTGGAATAGGGGACCATACTACACGGTCGCTGGCAGATAGTTGTCTCACTTGCGTGTGAAGTTTGGGTTGTTCACATTTCATAGCAAGGCTTTATGAGGCGAGTAGCCAGTTCCTTTCCTTGGCGCCTGTCAGTTCTCAGACAATTCCCAGCCGTTGTGAAAGTTATCTGTCACACATTTCGTGAGGCTGGGTCGACCCCCAGATTGAACTGGCGGGAGCAAAGGATCCCGCAACAGCAACTATAGCCTCTCCTGACAGTAAACGGGTACAGTCACTCCGCCACCCCAGCCTTGTCCTGACAGTAAACGGGTACAGCCACTCTATCACCCCAGCCTCATCCTGACAGTAAACGGGTACAGCAACTCTACCACCCCAGCCACGTTCTGGCAGTAAGCGCGTACAGCCACTCTACCACCCCAGACTCGTCCTGACAGTAAGCGCGTACAGCCACTCCGCCACCGCGCACTGATCAGTGTGTGAGTGGGACACATATAGACTGCGGCTGTCTGCCATTACACACTCAGTACGGCCTCTTGACGTCAGCGCGCGCGTGTGTGTGTGTGTGTGTGGGGGGGGGGGAATTTTTTTTGGCCAGTCATTACTATTTGCCCGTGCGTGTGCGTGTGTGTGTGTTTTGGTTGGCCTGTCATTGCAAACTTAATACGCGTTATTCATGTCAATGTGTATGCCTGTGTATTTGCGTATGTGTTTTTGGGTCTGTCATTGTAAACTTATTACGTGTTACGCACGCCATTGCGGTTGTGAGTCCGTGAGTGTGTGTGTGTGTGTGTGTGTGTGTGTGTGTGTGTGTGTGTGTTTGATCTCTGTGTGATGTGTGTTTGTGTCTATTACAGCACAACTAGTAAATGTCGTTCTAGCTATTGTGTGTGTGTTTCTATGTGTGTCTGTCGTAGTTAACCTGGGAGCTGCCATCACATAGCGGCTAGACGCTCGCCTCCTGGCTCGGAGGTCATCGGGTCGAATCTGCACTCAGGTGAATGAAGCACATCTTTCTGAACTTCCAGGCGGTCGCTGCCTACATTAGGCACCCGGAAATGTCTTGAGAAATGAAGGCGGCCGGCGTGACACTGGGCACATCAGCCACCGAGTGCCGGTCGGTCTGTGAAATATGAATCGAGCACCATATATCCAGTGCACATAATGGGGTATAAAATGCCCTTTGCTTTGTAAACGAAGCGCGCGTTGTTCTCAGGTCTATGTGTCTATGTATGTGTGGTACTATTTCATGTTATATTTTGACCAAACGTCACTTGTACAACGTTTTAGCACTAATTGTGAACAAATCACCACAACAGCAACAACAGACAACTCTTACCTTAGTTTCGTCGACCTGGTCTGCTGGATGAAGCACCAGTTAATGAGCCGACTCCCTGGCCTAGCCGTTATGAAAGGCAACAGGCCGTGCACTGGCTCAACCTGTTTGCTCGTACCGTACCTGAGTTAGTTCACGTGTCCGCTAACTAGGTCACACAGAAACAGTAACTTCGCAGCAGACGAAGTCAATCCACAGTAGTAGCCAGCAGAACTGGCTACGTTTACAAGTCCTAATGTATAAGTAGAAGATCTCCTTTGACTGTCACAAAAATCCTCTCGAACAAAGGTTTTATACTCATGACTGACAAGCTACCCCACACTGTACCACTGGCAATCAAAATGTGATGTCCTTCCCTGCGAAACACCGTTTAAACTTCGCTGGCAGCGTCAATCATCTTCGATGGGTGGGCTAGAACTAGCCAATGAGCAGTGTGCGGCCCCGCCCAAATCTGTCGCGTGCAGGCTAACAGCCCAGTTAAAACGTTGAAGTGAAACCCCGGGTTAAAAACAGAGATGATCTCATAATTTCATCTCCCAGGACTCGTTTCAAGTCCCAGGCTCGTTCGTTTTTGTTAGTTTTGACAAGTTCAGACTTGTTGGATTAGCAATACTCGAAGTTCAAACGAACAAGGAACGGAATACCCTGGTTTATTTTAACACTTTGAATTCATATTTGCATTATATTTAATTATGTCTGTTATGTTTGGTCTAATATGTTGTGTGTGTAAACATACCAATTGGTGTGGTTATGTCTTTGTGTTCATATCTTCAACCCCCAGGAATAGTTTAGTGTGTCTGGCCACGGGTCACAGGAGAGCCGGTGCACAGATAAAGATGGTTAATTGAAACATTAGGGTCGCGCCTGTCACTCTCCAGCATTGTCGGTGCAATACTCATAATCCCACTAACATATTCGTTACTCGGTGGCTGGCCTGGAGCGGGCGTCGGCGATCATAACCCTTCAGTTCTCTCTGTCCGATATTATTATTAAATAGGTATTGCCTATATTGTAATGTGTCACCAAGTACACGCACATTTCTCGGCCTGTCTCCCCTGCTCTTGATCTGCAGATGGTCCCACATTTCTCGGCCTGTCCCCGCTGCTCTTGATCTGCAGATGGTCCCACATTTCTCGGCCTGTCCCCGCTGCTCTTGATCTGCAGATGGTCCCACATTTCTCGGCCTGTCTCCGCTGCTCTTGATCTGCAGATGGTCCCACATTTCTCGGCCTGTCTCCGCTGCTCTTGATCTGCAGATGGTCCCACATTTCTCGGCCTGTCTCCGCTGCTCTTGATCTGCAGATGGTCCAACATTTCTCGGCCTGTCTCCGCTGCTCTTGATCTGCAGATGGTCCCACATTTCTCGGCCTGTCTCCGCTGCTCTTGATCTGCAGATGGTCCCACATTTCTCGGCCTGTCTCCGCTGCTCTTGATCTGCAGATGGTCCCACATTTCTCGGCCTGTCTCCGCTGCTCTTGATCTGTAGATGTCCCGACATAGAGCTAGGTTCTGTATTCTTCTGTACTCGTCTGCTGATAAGCGCCAAGATTTGCACGTGACTTTGTCTGGTGGTGCTGATGAGAGATCTCGTGATACCTGCAGCCCAGTGCCCCTGTGTTTATTTGAATCTATGTGCACGAAATTCTCAACTTCTTGTCAAAAATCACATCTATGTTTTCCCCAGTTTCTTCACCAATTCATTATTCATCGTCCTGCATTCACGGATATGAACTAAAATTCATTTGCAGCATTGACATTCATTGGAAATTTACACGGATTGTGCAACAATACATATGATATTCGTGGCAGTTCTCTCCTTACACGGGTCAGTAGGACTTTCAACTTTGACTTCTCGTCCCTGACTTGGTGACGTAAATTCTCCGAAGTCGGAGTGTGTCTGCCTGCACGGAGAGGAACCACCAGTCTGCACACCAATAAGTCAGACATGGGACAACGGATACTTACGAAAACCTCAATCCGGTATGACATCACACTGATGTTGACAACAAGATGTCTTCATCCGACATACAGGACTTCACGCTGAAGTTCACAGCCAGCGAACACAAGCAAGCAAGCAAGCAAGCAACAAGAACCCCAGAAAGCCCGAGTGTGTGTTCCTGAGGGCGGGGGACACTGGTGAAAGTTAAAACTAGCCCTCACGCAAATATCTGTCCCGTGTGGACTACGGTCGAGTTCAAAGAGAGGGAATAAAAAAATCCCTTCTTCTTTTGGCTTTTTAAATTTTGTTGCGTATCCCTTACGGGACGTTGCAGTCAACACCAGCATTTTCAGCTGCTGTTGATGTACTAGGCAAGTGTTACGTTCAGTAGTTTGCCATTGATTTCTGAACGACCGGCTCCTATACCTTTTTCGAAAAAAACCCAGCACCGCTGTGTTTCGAACCCGGGTATGCGGGCTCACAAACCGCGTTCGCAAGTCCTTAGTTTTGGCTGTCTTCGCATAATTGCCAAGGCAGCGCTTGCCTTGATACACAGGTATTTCTGCCAGTACTAGCCTACAGTAGCTGGTCTCCCCGGCGAAGGGATTAAGGACGCTGTTCGTAATCCCGTATACCCACGTACGAAACACAGCTGTGCGAGATTCGAGATTCGGCAGATCGTGTCGCTTTGGTTTCTTACGGAAAGGTATGTGAGCCGGTCGTTCAGAAAGCAAAGGCAAACTACTGAATGTAAAACTTACCAAGACATCAAAAGCAGCTGAAAAATGCTGGTGTTGATTGCAATGTCCTGTAAATAATATATGCAAAAAATATATAAGTATATATATATATATATATATATATATATATATATATATATATATATATATATATATATATATATATATATATATATATATATATATATATATATACTGTAACAGCTGATAGATAAACACACATGTATTGTTTGTCGCTCATAGAAGTGAGAAGAATGAAGTGGGGACTAGAGGACGCTTTAGACAATATAGAAATTGATAGCTATAGTTACCGACCGGGATTCGAACCTGTCACATCCAAATGAAGACAAGGCCTGGCTGCAGGAACAAGTGTACTTCGACGCAAGACCCACTAGACATTCCCAAAACATAAGGTGTCTTCATGTCACACATGAACCCACAACTGTGGAATACGGACATCATTCGTATCTAACCAATGAAATAGCACTGTAAGTCTCAGAATTTTATATTAAACCAGCATAGGTCAAATAACAAACACTTCGGGACCGTAGTTTACTGTAAACAAAGCCAGTTACTGTAGCTATCATAGAAATATAAATGATTATTTGTCGTCCACAGAGAAAAGAGGAGTACGGCAGGGAAGCGTGTGATCCCCAATCCTCTTCAGGTTATACACAGAAAGAATTCTTAAACAAGTCGAACTGCCTGGAACATCAATGGAAGAATTTAAAACAAAAGCCTAGGTATGCTGACGATACAGTGTTACTAGCAGAAAGTGAGCAAGAGTTACAAAAACTAATGGAACAAGTAGGCAGGCATAGTGCGCAATGTTGGTATTAACATTCTAAGAACGAAAACTATGATAATAGCAGTGGAAAGGAAAGGCCATCAATGAATGTCACTGTAAACGGGGAGATACTAGAACAAGTAACAAGTTTCTCCTAGCGTGGACATGTATAAACATATGATGACAGAAGTGAAATAGAAATCAAAAAGAGAATAAGAATGGTCAAAAATGCTTTCAGCAACATGAAATCAGTATTAACATCTAGAGAGATTAACGGCGCATTAAAACTGAGAATTGTCAAATGCATCGTATATTCAACGCTACTGTATGGTGCGGAATCCTGGACATTGAACAAGCAACTAGAAAGTCGAACAGAGGCCTTGGAAATGTGAATATACAGACGAATATGTCACATTTCATGGAAACAAAACAATCAAATGCAGAGGATCTAGAAAAACTGGAAATGAAGAGAGAGTTGATGAAAGAAATAAAGAGCAGGCAAGTGAAATATTTCGGCCTCGTTAAAAGACATTACACTCTAATAAAATCCATACTGGAGGGCCAGCGAACAAGAGGCAGACAACGGTACAAGTGGGAAGATAACATCAAGAGATGGACGAACTAGGTAGTCTGACAATGCAGGAAACCTTCATTGTAAAGACGGCACCTCATTGATTGATTGAGAAAGACAAAGAACTAGGTGGGCGGAGCAACCAGACACGTGATACTGTCCTCCAGGATTGGCCATTCCTCAGAGCAATCCACACATGACAACTGCAGTAGACTGGTCATTCTTTAGACGAAAGAAAACAAAGAAAACTGCAATTAAAGGCACCACAGTCAGCAAGTGTCCAGTAGAGAGCTGTCATTGACATATATGTGCACCTATGTGTCCAGTAGAGAACTGTCACTGACATATATGTGCACCTATGTGTCCAGTAGAGAGCTGTCATTGACATATATGTGCAATGATGTGTCCAGTAGAGAGCTGTCATTGACATATATGTGCACCTATGTGTCCAGTAGAGAGCTGTCATTGACATATATGTGCAATGATGTGTCCAGTAGAGAGCTGTCATTGACATATATGTGCACCTATGTGTCCAGTAGAGAACTGTCACTGACATATATGTGCTCCTATGTGTCCAGTAGAGAGCTGTCATTGACATATATGTGCACCTATGTGTCCAGAAGAGAACTGTCATTGACATATATGTGCACCTATGTGTCCAGTAGAGAGCTGTCATTGACATATATGTGCACCTATGTGTCCAGTAGAGAGCTGTCACTAACATATATGTGCACCTATGTGTGCAGTAGAGAACTGTCACTGACATATATGTGCACCTATGTGTGCAGTAGAGAACTGTCACTGACATATATGTGCACCTATGTGTCCAGTAGAGAACTGTCATTGACATATATGTGCACCTATGTGTGCAGTAGAGAACTGTCACTGACATAAATGTGCACCTATGTGTCCAGTAGAGAACTTTCACTGACATATATGTGCATCTATGTGTCCAGTAGAGAACTTTCACTGACATATATGTGCACCTATGTGTGCAGTAGAGAGCTGTCACTGGCATATATGTGCACCTATGTGTCCAGTAGAGAACTTTCACTGACATATATGTGCACCCATGTGTCCAGTAGAGAGCTGTCACTGACATATATGTGCACCTATGTGTGCAGTAGAAAACTGTTATTGACATATATGTGCACCTATGTGTCCAGTAGAGAACTGTCATTGACATATATGTGCACCTATGTGCCCAGTAGAGAACTGTCACTGACATATATGTGCTCCTAAGTATGCAGTAGAGAACTGTCATTGACATATATGTGCACCCATGTGTGCAGTAGAGAACTGTCATAGACATATATGTGCACCTATGTGTCCAGTAGAGAGCTGTCATTGACATATATGTGCACCTATGTGTGCAGTAGAGAACTGTCATTGACATATATGTGCACCAATGTGTCCAGTAGAGAACTGTCATTGACATATATGTGCACCTATGTGTCCAGTAGAGAACTGTCACTGAGATATATGTGCACCTATGTTTCCAGTAGAGAACTGTCACTGACATATATGTGCTTTTATGTGTGCAATAGAGAACTGTCATTGATATATATGTGCACTGATGTGTGCAGTAGAGAGCTGTCACTGACATATATGTGCACCTATGTGTCCAGTAGAGAACTGTCATTGACATATATGTGCACCTATGTGTCCAGTAGAGAACTGTCATTGACATATATGTGCTCCTATGTGTGCAGTAGAGAACTGTCATTGACATATATGTGCTCCTATGTGTCCAGTAGAGAACTGTCATTGACATATATGTGCACCTATGTGTGTCGTAGAGAACTGTCATTGACATATATGTGCACCTATGTGTCCAGTAGAGAACTGTCACTGACATATATGTGCACCTATGTGTCCAGTAGAGAACTGTCACTGAGATATATGTGCACCTATGTGTCCAGTAGAGAACTGTCACTGACATATATGTGCTCCTATGTGTGCAATAGAGAACTGTCATTGACATATATGTCCACTGATGTGTGCAATAGAGAACTGTCATTGACATATATGTGCACCTATGTGTCCAGTAGAGAACTGTCATTGACATATATGTGCACCTATGTGTCCAGTAGAGAACTGTCACTGACATATATGTGCACCTATGTGTCCAGTAGAGAACTGTCACTGAAATATATGTGCACCTATGTGTCCAGTAGAGAACTGTCATTGACATATTTGTGCACCTATGTGTCCAGAAGAGAACAGTCACTGACATATATGTGCACCTATGTGTCCAGTAGAGAACAGTCACTGACATATATGTGCACCTATGTGTTCAGTAGAGAACTGTCACTGACATATTTGTGCACCTATGTGTCCAGAAGAGAACAGTCACTGACATGTATGTGCACCTATGTGTTCAGTAGAGAACTGTCACTGACATATATGTGCTCCTATGTGTTCAGTAGAGAACTGTCACTGACATATATGTGCTCCTATGTGTTCAGTAGAGAACTGTCACTAACATATATGTGCACCTATGTGTGCAGTAGAGAACTGTCACTGACATATATGTGCACCTATGTGTGCAGTGGAGAACTGTCACTGACATATATGTGCACCTATGTGTCCAGTAGAGAACTGTCATTGACATATATGTGCACCTATGTGTGCAGTAGAGAACTGTCACTGACATAAATGTGCACCTATGTGTCCATTAGAGAACTTTCACTGACATATATGTGCATCTATGTGTCCAGTAGAGAACTTTCACTGACATATATGTGCACCTATGTGTGCAGTAGAGAGCTGTCACTGGCATATATGTGCACCTATGTGTCCAGTAGAGAACTTTCACTGACATATATGTGCACCTATGTGTGCAGTAGAGAGCTGTCACTGACATATATGTGCACCTATGTGTGCAGTAGAAAACTGTCATTGACATATATGTGCACCTATGTGTCCAGTAGAGAACTGTCACTGACATATATGTGCACCTATGTGTGCAGTAGAGAACTGTCACTGACATATATGTGAAACTATGTGTCCAGTAGAGAACTGTCATTGACATATATGTGCACCTATGTGTCCAGTAGAGAACTTTCACTGACATATATGTGCATCTATGTGCGCAGTAGAGAGCTGTCATTGACATATATGTGCACCTATGTGTCCAGTAGAGAACTGTCACTGACATATATGTGCACCTATGTGTGCAGTAGAGAACTGTCATTGACATATATGTGCTCCTATGTGTCCAGTAGAGAACTGTCACTGACATATATGTGCACCTATGTGTCCAGTAGAGAACTGTCACTGACATATATGTGCTCCTCTGTGTGCAGTAGAGAACTGTCATTGACATATATGTGCACCTATGTGCCCAGTAGAGAACTGTCACTGACATATATGTGCTCCTATGTGTGCAGTAGAGAACTGTCACTGACATATATGTGCACCTATGTGTCCAGTAGAGAACTGTCATTGATAATATGTGCACCTATGTGCCCAGTAGAGAACTGTCACTGACATATATGTGCTCCTAAGTATGCAGTAGAGAACTGTCATTGACATATATGTGCACCCATGTGTGCAGTAGAGAACTGTCATTGACATATATGTGCACCCATGTGTCCAGTAGAGAGCTGTCATTGACATATATGTGCACCTATGTGTGCAGTAGAGAACTGTCATTGACATATATGTGCACCAATGTGTCCAGTAGAGAACTGTCATTGACATATATGTGCACCTATGTGTCCAGCAGAGAACTGTCACTGAGATATATGTGCACCTATGTGTCCAGTAGAGAACTGTCACTGACATATATGTCCACTGATGTGTGCAATAGAGAACTGTCATTGACATATATGTGCACCTATGTGTCCAGTAGAGAACTGTCATTGACATATATGTGCACCTATGTGTCCAGTAGAGAACTGTCACTGACATATATGTGCACCTATGTGTCCAGTAGAGAACTGTCACTGACATATATGTGCACCTATGTGTCCAGTAGAGAACTGTCATTGACATATTTGTGCACCTATGTGTCCAGAAGATAACAGTCACTGACATATATGTGCACCTATGTGTCCAGTAGAGAACTGTCATTGACATGTATGTGCACCTATGTGTTCAGTAGAGAACTGTCACTGACATATTTGTGCACCTATGTGTCCAGAAGAGAACAGTCACTGACATGTATGTGCACCTATGTGTTCAGTAGAGAACTGTCACTGACATATATGTGCTCCTATGTGTTCAGTAGAGAACTGTCACTGACATATATGTGCTCCTATGTGTTCAGTAGAGAACTGTCACTGACATATATGTGCACCTATGTGTGCAGTAGAGAACTGTCACTGACATATATGTGCACCTATCTGTGCAGTAGAGAACTGTCACTGACATATATGTGCACCTATGTGTCCATTAGAGAACTGTCATTGACATATATGTGCACCTATGTGTGCAGTAGAGAACTGTCACTGACATAAATGTGCACCTATGTGTCCAGTAGAGAACTTTCACTGACATATATGTGCATCTATGTGTCCAGTAGAGAACTTTCACTGACATATATGTGCACTTATGTGTGCAGTAGAGAGCTGTCACTGGCATATATGTGCACCTATGTGTCCAGTAGAGAACTTTCACTGACATATATGTGCACCTATGTGTGCAGTAGAGAGCTGTCACTGACATATATGTGCACCTATGTGTGCAGTAGAAAACTGTCATTGACATATATATGCACCTATGTGTCCAGTAGAGAACTGTCACTGACATATATGTGCACCTATGTGTGCAGTAGAGAACTGTCACTGACATATATGTGAAACTATGTGTCCAGTAGAGATCTGTCATTGACATATATGTGCACCTATGTGTCCGGTAGAGAACTTTCACTGACATATATGTGCATCTATGTGTGCAGTAGAGAGCTGTCATTGACATATATGTGCACCTATGTGTCCAGTAGAGAACTGTCATTGACATATATGTGCACCTATATGTGCAGTAGGGAACTGTCACTGACATATATGTGCACCTATGTGTCCAGTAGAGAACTTTCACTGACATATATGTGCACCTATGTGTGCAGTAGAGAGCTGTTATAACAGAGTAACAGTTATATGGTAGATGTAAACGAAGTCCTGGTTGTAGTTTCCATAGGTTCTATTTGACTGAATACATCGGAATATATAAAACAGCATACAAGAGGTTTTCTGTTATTACAAAAGATGTTGTCAATTAAAGGTCCAGCCAGTAACTAACTTCTCTAACCCCCGCGTCTTGGCTTGAGCGTCCCTAGTTACCGTTTATACGGGATGCTCAACCGTGCCTAGTCTTTGCACACCACCTCCAAAGCTACTAACAGAGATGGTGCTGTGTTACATTCCTCTCTTTCTTTAAGAAGACTTTTCCTGAAAAGTCTTAATCCCTAACCTACTTATTCTACTTATTCTTTCCCTCACTAAAACCTTAACCCCAATATTATTTCTCCAACCCATCTTAAACTAACCCCCTCTTAACCAATGAACTTTATTTCTACTCCTTCGAGTCCAATTCTCCACTTATCTCTTATAGCTAACCACTATGTTCTGTTATAGATCTTCGTGAAGTGATACTTCTTCTTCGTTTCCGTATATGAGCCTACAAGGTTTCATTTTCAAAACACAGTTCATAAAGATATTTCATTTCATATATACATATGTTCATCAAAATCGTTGGTATATAATTTGAAACTTATCATGCGTTATGTAACTTCTCATTTTCTCTCAACATCAACAAAACAACACAGGATAGACAGAAAAGATGGGGTGCGCACCCAGTTATAAAGATATAAAGAAGTAGTCAAAAAGCAATCACATTTACCTCCCTTGCAAACACAAAAACTTTATAAATAAAGTTTTTTTTAAAAACACATCTTATGATCCATGAACATATACTTCTGTTTGTTATAAATTAAGTCGATCCAAAATTTCTTCCTTATATACTCAATATTAATATTTGTGCTGCCATCCACACCCATTAATGACTATATTTCACATGGCTTATGTTCAATCATGAAACCATAAAAATAATACTGACAATGTTCATTTCTTATGAACATACTTTAAACCAATTAACGCTGTTTATCACAGCTCCTATATTTACCCCCTCACATCCCATTATAAGCATCCTTGTTCATAGGCGTATCTAACTTTGTACTAAACCATATGTACTGCTATCTACAGCCCCATTAATATCCACTTCTCCATTAACTAGCTCCTTATATTACCTTGATGCTAACTATCACAGCCTCTTTTTATACCAGCTATAGACGTTAGTCACGTTAATTTCTTCTTCCTTAATATAACATGGCATCTATCCATATATTTTCAATCAATGCTGACTTAATGCAGCTCCTATTTCAACTCCCTAGAACCATATATTTCTACTATATTTTATTTGTGTAGGATCCATCATAAAACCCCGTCATCCAAGCATGGCAAATGTTTCCAAACACTGTGTAATTAACCTCCCCTATTAACGCTGACTCCATACTAGCACAAGACAAAAGTTTTTGGTACTCATGTTTTCTACAACTTATTACTCACAAGGAGAATGTGTCTCTCTTGGTAGTCTAGAATTGTTTGTTAACTATTTTCTGAACGAAAGGTTTTAAATAAGGCCCCGTCTTATTACTCTTTATTCTAAACAAAACAATAAGTGCTTGTGAACAAAATTTTTAACAATTTTCAACTTATTTGTAAACAAGGGTAAATACTATTCAATATGCAAGACAATTCAACTAAAATCATAATTCATGAGCCAACCAAAACGAAGTCAAAACAGGATATCATACCCCCCAACGTTTTGAAAACAATTTTCATTCCCCTCATATCAAATAAAGGTAATCAACCAATTCAAAGAAAGACATTATTCAAAATAATATGACATACATGATGAAACAAGAAAATCCATTTTTAAATATATCCTATCCATTATTAGTCACTTTTTGGACTAATAATAAATTATTTATCTATTAAGAAAACTCAACAAGTCAAATCTCAAAATCAAATGGCAATAAAAATACATCTTCAAGACCACACGAGAATTGACATCCATATTACCTAACTTATTACCAAAATATACAACATCATGTCTACTCCTCAAGACAACTCACCACAACTATTAAGTCAGGCTATTTGCCAATCTGTTTCTATAATTCATCTGTAATTCACAGCTACCGTATTTCATCAATTACCAATTTCCTCTTTAAACCACAAAATTTTCATCCTGCTACCTGCAGCATTTTCTATCAATTTATTTACTATATCTCCATTTCTTCAGTAATTCTAAATTTTTCTGTATAAGTGCCATCTCCACATCAATGTCTTCATCTTCTCGTAGAGAAATATTTTCCTTCATGCTACTATCTCTATTAGATTCTGAATTTTCATCCATTCCTTCTTCTTCATCTGTATGTCTGTTGCTAGCAGCCGCTAATTTTTTTCTTTCTATATCTAATCTAATCTGTCTATCATAGTTTCTTAACGATCTTTCGAGTAGTGGCATATCTTCGTCGCTTGATGAATTTTCTCTAATTCTCCTCTGTCTTTTAACTTCTCTATTTCTCTGTCTCTCTATTCTCCTTTTCACTGCTTGTCTGGTATTTTTAAATGGAGCGGTTACCTCTTCCTCCATAGATTCAACACTATCATAACCATCATACGTATTCCTTTCTTCCTTCATCAAAGTTTTCGGTATTGTTTCTGCCTGTTCATAAGTATCATCGTAAACTGGTGTTGTTATTAATTGACTTTGTACCGGATCTTTTCCAAAATCTGGGGGTATTGTATATTTAACTCTTCTGACGAGTTGTCCATCTGAGTATAACCCGTCTGAATAATAATAATAATTATTATTGTTATTGTCTCTCTTATCTTCATTATCTCTTCTTAAATGTTCCACGTGTGCCCGTGCCTACATGTCCTGTGATTTGGTTCTTTATACTGTATGATACAGTACCTAACTTTTCTAAAATATAATAACCTGGAATCCAATGAGCATCAAATTTGGAGTTTCTTCTATGCTTCTTATAGTAAACTCTATCACCTACTTTAAATTCCTGTAGTTGTGTATTTTTGTTTGCGTACTTTTTCTGTCTTTCTCTGGCTTTAATTATATTGTTTCTTAACCTTACATGCGCTTTGTGCATTTCTTGTATAATAACTTCCTGAAAATCCTCCCCCATATATTTACGTCTTGGTTTTAACAGATTGTCAATTGGGAGTATAGGCTCTCTTCCGTGTAATAAGTAAAATGGTGAAAAACCTGTCCCCTCATTTTGATTTGTGCGTATCGCGCTTAATGCAGATCCTAAGAAAAGGTCCCAATCTTTTTCATGTTCCTCCACAATTTTTGCTATTATGTTATACAATGTCCGATGTTGTCTCTCATTCTTCGCATTTGAAGAAGGTCTATAATATGAAGTTTTTATATGGCCTTATATTCAAATCCTGTAATAACTTCTCGAACTTCTTGTTCACAAACTCCTTACCATTATCTGTGAGTACGATCTGTGGGCAACTAAATCTTGGTATGTACTCCTGTAGAAAAATATTAATGATGGTATCTGCGCTCTTATCCGGAATCGCATAGACTTCCGGCCAAAGACTATAGCAATCCACGATATGAAGTAGATATACATTCCCCGATAGTGTTCTAGGGTGAGGACCTGATATATCTAAGCTCACTTTCTGCATTGGAAACTGAGGAATGTCAGTATCTTGTAAGGGACATTTGATCGTTTTCATATTTCTTAACCTACACTTCTCACACGCATCGACGTACTTACAAGCAGTTGTAAATAAGTTCGGCCAATAATATTTATTATTGAGTGCTTTTACTAACTTATCACGACCAAGATGACCATTATCATCATGATATGCCTTTAGAATCTCAATTTCCAAATGTTTTGGAATGTATTTTCTCAACTGTTCGCTTCTTTCATTCACGTAATATAACTGATCAGTCATCCTGCAAGACTAGAAAATTTTTCTTACAACTGTTTTCACCCGTTTCGTTCAATTTCTGTTTTATTTCTACAACTTTCGGATCTAATTCTTGTTCTTCCTTCATATTAAATTGCATTAAATGTGGGTCTTCCGCTATAGGTTCAGATTCTTGATCCGACGGTGAAACTCCTAAAATCTTCTCTACTTAATATGGCAGAATCTAATATATTTACTTGCCAGTTTCGGTCGTCTATTTCGGGTTCACCCTCATCCTCAGTGTTTAATGATGTCTCTGGATACGGGATTCTGGATAATAAATCTGCACAGGTGTTGTCCCTACCGGTTACGTACTCTATCTTTGCGTTGTACCCCTGCAAATTCAACGCCCATGTCTGTATTTTCTGTTCTGCACTGGAGCTTCTAATAAAGATTTTAAGGGCATGTGGTCAGTTCTAATAATGAAATTGGCGTTATGTAAATAATAATTAAGTTTCTGAAGAGCATAGTGAATAGCATATGCCTCTTTTTCTATAAGTCGGCCATTTCTTCTGAGATTTACTAAGTTTGTGTGACTAGAAAATAAATTGGTCTTTCAGTTCTTAACTCCTGGTAATTCCTGAATCTTTCTCCTTCATATGGTTGAGTGAAGGCATGCTCCTATAGCATTATCCGAAGCATCTGTATATAAAATTAACTGTTTATCAAATCTGGATGTGTCAATAAGTGGTACTACTGTTAGACTATTTTTTAAAAACTCAAATGCTCTTTGACACTCATCATTCCACTTAAATCTAGCGTATTTGCCAGTCAGGTTAGTGATGGGCTTCTGCTATTTTTGAGAAACCTGGAATGAAACGACGATAGTACCCACATGTACCGATAAAAGCACGAACTTCTTTACGTTGGTTGGAGCAGGCAATTCTTTAATAGCCTTTACTTTATCCTGATCTGGTTTAATTCCTTCTCTATCAATAATGTATCCCAGGTACTTAGTTTCTGTTTTTAGAAATTCACATTTACTGAGTTTCAGTTTAACATCATGTAGTCTTAATCCTGTCAAATACCTAATTTTACATGTTTCAGGTGGTCCTGTACGTCTCCTGCTGTGTAGATCAAAATGTCATCTATATATGCTAATGCGAACTTTTGCATGCCTTCTAATACTTGATTTATTAATAAGCATATAGTGAGAAGGCGCAGTTTTGACCCCAAAAGGCATTCGTAAAAATTCGTAAGAACCTGCGTGTGTACAGAAAGCACTTTTCTTTTGAGCATCTGGGGACATAGGGATACACCAAAATCCTGACCTTGCATCCAATGTAGTGAAGAAGGTAGACCCATTAAGTAACCCTAAAATATCGTCGATCACCGGCAATGGGTAAGCTACATTCTTAGTGATTTTGTTCAACGCCCTGTAGTCACAGCAGAATCGGTGTGAACCATCGGCCTTGGTCACTATGACAATCGGAGATGACCATTCTGACTTCGATCTTGTTATTATTCCTGCTTTTAGCATATCTTCTATTGCCTTTTCGACAATTTCTCTATTCCTTAAGGGAGTTCTATACGGTTTCAAACTAATTGGTGGGTGATTTCCAGTATCTATTTCCATAGTGACTGTTTTGGTCTTCCCCAATTCTAAGTCGTTAATTGCAAAAACATCTTGATTCTCTTTTACAAGTTTTTCTAATATTTCCTTATTTTCCGGTGGAGCTTTTAACTGTGCTAATAATTCTTGTTCTCTTGTTGTTTTGTCTACTGAATATATTTGAGATGTATGTTTTCTGAATGGATGGATCAATTCATCATTCCGCACGTTCCATCTTCTTCCACGTCTATTTCTGGTATTGATTCTTTCCATAGGGGTTTCTGAATAATTAATTCTCGGCATTTCTACTCTATCTGTTGTTAATATGCTGTTAGGATCATGTTCTACTTTGGCTATTACACATCCTCTGTACAATTTAATTTCCTTGCCTGTGTTGTTAATAATCATTACTGGAAAAGTTAAGTGTTTATCTAATGTCATTATTCCATCTGGAACTTCTAGACCAGGTTCATCTATTATCTCCCTTTGTAACTCTGTTATTCTAACTGTATGTCCTACTAAATAATACGGATCTCTTTTCACTTTCGCCTGTATCAGATTAACCATTTGTGGTTTTAAAGTCGTGGACGTTTTAACCCTAACCAGTGCTGATATGTGCATGTCCTCTTCTAAATCTACATACACGCCCTTGAATCTTAACTTGTGCAGATCAAAAAAAAGTCTTACACCATTTTTCAGTAAGAAGTCCCTACCTATAAGCATGTTCCTATTTAACTCTTTAACTACGTGAAAAAGGTGTCTTACGTTGATTCCTCCTAATTTGAGATTTATCATTGTTTGGCCAACTACATCTAAATTTTGTCCTGTAACAGAGTGAAGAGTATCATGACTCCTGAATATTTTGCAATTTTTTATTATTTTGTATAAAAAATTTTCTTTGATTACACTAACTTGAGCTCCCGAATCAATTAATGTTCGAATTCTATATTTCCCTATTTCTATTATGCATGAACTGGGGTCCGTTTTATTTATTGAAAACTTGTTTGATTTCACCCAGTTGAGACCACTTTCTACTCGTCCTCCTATACTTGTCATTAAAATATTCTTTAATTCTTGGGACCTTGTTATCTTCCCTCCTACCGCAGGTCCTATTCAGTAAGTGGGATTCCGGATTTCCTGCGTTCTTGGCCTTGTAAAATTCCTCTGTCTATCTTCAAAATTCCTATTTGATCTGTTATTAACATTTCAATTTTGTGTATTCGACTGAACACGCCTGTTACCACAGAATTTAAAAATGTGTCCGTGTTGTCCGCAACCCCAACAGACTATATTTGTGTTACCTACCGTTTCTCTTATAGGATTTCTCATTTGTCTTCTTCTATCATAAGCATTTTCATTACCTCCCTGCAACGTCTGTATTCCTCTTCTTCTATTCCATCCGAACCTTGCTTGTCCGATCTCCATGGGCTCTTCGATCCTATCCTCCCGACTAGTTCCTATTTCTCGTCCTACTCTCAGTCTAAATCTTCGTCTCAAATTCTCTTCCTGTACAGCTATATCCACAGCTTGTGATAATCTCTCAGGGGATTCTCTCATTAATTTAAACTTCAGTCCATCTGACTTTATACCGTCTACAAAATTCCCGACCAACATTCGTTCCACTTCCTCTCCTCGTACGTTCTGTCCCAGGAATGCCTCCTCAGCTAGGTTAATCAACCTATCACTAAATAATTGCACAGTTTCTCCAGTGTTTTGCTTGGATTGTCTTAACACTGAAAACGCATGCTGAGGATCTGTGATTTCAGCATACTTGTGGGCTAAGTCATCCTTGAACTGCTCCCATGTCTCATCTACTCTAGCTTCTAATTTTCTTCTAATGTGATCCGAAACCGGTGCTACAGTGGCCTGGTAAGCAATTTTCATCTTCTCCTCATCCGTTGCCGCCACCAAGAATGCATGTTTCTCCACCGAAGTCATCCATTTCTTGAAATCTTTCGCCTGCCCACTAAATTTTTCAATCTCTGTCCCTATTCCTTGTTGCTTTATTGCTGTGTTGAGTCTGCCTATTGCCGTGCCTACTCCAGTTAAAACCTGTGTTAACGAAACTTGTTCCTCTGCCATGCTGAAATAGTTTTGCTATACAACTTATATAAACAAATTCACAATTATAATATAGTTAATAGTTATCAATAAGTATACAACTGCAGGCGTATTTGAACTAGACAAGGGACGTAAGCAACTGTTTTTCGTCCTATAAAGATCAAGTGTTCTAATTAATTAATTAATTTTACTTAACACACAATGTTATGTTATATTAGTTAAATATCAATTATCTTAAATACCGTTTATGGATGAGATATATCTTCCACGAGTCCAAAAGGAAGGTCCAAATGTACCGACTGACGATTATGCTTGACAATTGTAGGCTTCACAGGAAAAAAAAAACGAGCGTGTTGTGTTCCTCGATTCCATCATAGAGAAAGGAAACTTCTGGACTCTTCATTTCACCCATTGGTGGGCACCTCAGATTTGTGGCTTCTTTTCACCCGAAAAGGGGCACGTCTGGACTTCACCCGAAAAAGGGCACGTCTGGATTTGAAACGGCTCAAGCTCAAAACGAAGCGATTACAATAGGTTCTCTTCTTCAGCAGGACGGCAACCCATTATGCCCACCCGCGTCCGAAAAGACCAAAGCAAGTAAATCGCATTCTTCATGACAGACATCTTGATGAGCTGTAGTTTCTCCCAAAATTCAGGTTAGTTGCGGCTGTTTTATTTTTGAAAGGAGCAAAATTTCTTCAGTCTGGGACAGCTCCAGTAAGTGACCTCCTTCAGGCAACCAAGGTCAATCAACAGCCCCGATAACAGCAGGTCAAGACTTACAGCGTAGTGACGCCCAAGGACAACAGTCAGGTCACTCCAGGACACGATGATAAACAGCCTACAATTCTGACAAACAGCCTACGATGGTAGCTCCATCCAGCAATTCATTCCAATATGTATGGCGGCTCCAATCAACTAACCTCCGTAAAAAATGATTTGCGGTGGTTCCAATATAAGTTTCAACTTTTGATAAAGTCTGGTCTGGATCCTTTGAGTACGGCTTCTGACAAAATTCAAGATTCACTCAGTAAAATCATCTGTTGTGGTAACGTTTTTGTTTGTTGTTGTAGCAAATTGAGAAAAGGCGTTCAATAAAAGTTCTTCGCTGTGCTGCATATTTTCTTAGTACTTCACATTGTGTCTGCAACAGCCAAGTCCAAAATTCTGGTTATAGCGGCACCAAATCTGTACTGTAACACTACAGGGACAGTGATAAGATGTATATAAATGAAGTCCCGGTTGTAGTTTTCATAAGTTTTATTTGACGAAATATATCAGAATATATATAACAGGATACAAGAGGTTTTCTATTATAAGCAAACGATGTTGTCAATTCAAAGTCCAGCCCGTAACTAACTTCTCTACCCCCGCGTCACGGCTTGAGCGTCCTTAGTTACGTTTATACGGGATGCTCAACCGTGCCTAGTCTTTGCACACCACCTCCAAAGCTACAAACAGAGATGGTGCTCTGTTACACTGTCATTGACATATATGTGCACCTATGTGTGCAGTAGAGAACTGTCACTGACATATACGTGCACCTATGTGTTCAGTAGAGAACTGTCACTGACATATTTGTGCACCTATATGTCCAGTAGAGAACTGTCACTGACATATATGTGCACCTATGTGTGCAGTAGAAAACTGTCATTGACATATATGTGCACCTATATGTCCAGTAGAGAACTGTCATTGACATATATGTGCACCGATGTGTCCAGTAGAGAACTATCACTGACATATATGTGCACCTATGTGTTCAGTAGAGAACTGTCACTGACATATATGTGCACCTATGTGTCCAGTAGAGAACTGTCATTGACATATATGTGCACCGATGTGTCCAGAAGAGAACTGTCATTGACATATGTGCATGAATGTGTTCAGTAGAGAACTGTCATTAACATATATGTGCACCTATGTGTCCAGCAGAGAACTGTCACTGACATATATGTGCACCAATGTGTCCAATAGAGAACTGTCACTGACATATATGTGCACCTATGTGTGCAGTAGAAAACTGTCATTGACATATATGTGCACCTATGTGTGCAGTAGAGAACTGTCATTGACATATATGTGCACGAATGTGTCCAGTATAGAACTGTCATTGACATATATGTGCACGAATGTTTCCAGTAGAGAACTGTCATTGACATATATGTGCACATATGTGTCCAGTAGAGAGCTGTCATTGACATATATGTGCTCCTATGTGTGCAGTAGAAAACTGTCATTGACATATATGTGCACCTATGTGTCCACTAGATAAATTTCATTGACATATATGTGCTCCTATGAGTACAGTAGAAAACTGTCATTGACATATATGTGCACCTATGTGTCCAGTAGAGAACTGTCATTGACATATATGGGCACCAATGTGTCCAGTAAAGAACTGTCATTGACATATATGTGCACCAATGTGTCCAGTAGAGAACTGTCATTGACATATATGTGCACCAATGTGTCCAGTAGAGAACTGTCATTGACATATATGTGCACCTATGTGTCCAGTAGAGAACTGTCATTGACATATATGTGCACTTATGTGTCCAGTAGAGAACTGTCACTGCCATATATGTGCACCTATGTGTGCAGTAGAGAACTGTCATTGACATATATGTGCACCTATGTGTCCAGAAGAGAACTGTCACTGACATATATGTGCACCTATGTGTCCTGTAGAGAACTGTCACTGACATATATGTGCACCTATGTGTCCAGTAGAGAACTGTCATTGACATATATGAGCACCTATGTGTGCAGTAGAGAGCTGTCATTGACATATATGTGCAATGATGTGTCCAGTAGAGAACTGTCACTGACATATATGTGCACCAATGTGTCCAGTAGAGAGCTGTCATTGACATATATGTGCACCTATGTGTCCAGTAGAGAACTGTCATTGACATATATGTGCACCTATTTGTCCAGTAGAGAGCTGTCATTAACATATATGTGCACCTATGTGTGCAGTAGATAACTGTCACTGACATATTTGTGCACCTATGTGTCCAGTAGAGAACTGTCATTGACATATATGTGCACCTATGTGTCCGGTAGAGAGCTGTCATTGACATATATGTGCACCTATGTGTCCAGTAGAGAACTGTCACTGACATATATGTGCACCTATGTGTCCAGCAGAGAGCTGTCATTGACATATATGTGCACCAATGTGTCCAGTAGAGAGCTGTCATTGACATATCTGTGCAATGATGTGTCCAGTAGAGAACTGTCACTGACATATATGTGTTCCTATGTGTGCAGTAGAGAACTGTCACTGATATATATGTGCACCAATGTGTCCAGTAGAGAGCTGTCATTGACATATATGTGCACCAATGTGTCCAGTAGAGAGCTGTCATTGACATATATGTGCACCAATGTGTCCAGTAGAGAACTGTCACTGACATATATGTGCTCCTATGTGTGCAGTAGAGAACTGTCATTGACATATATGTGCACCAATGTGTCCAGTAGAGAACTGTCATTGACATATATGTGCTCCTATGTGTCCAGTAGAGAACTGTCATTGACATATATGTGCTCCTATGTGTCCAGTAGAGAACTGTCACTGACATATATGTGCTCCTGTGTGTGCAGTAGAGAACTGTCACTGACATATATGTGCACCACTGTGTCCAGTAGAGAACTGTCATTGACATATATGTGCACCAATGTGTCCAGTAGAGAAATGTCATTGACATATATGTGCACCAATGTGTCCAGTAGAGAGCTGTCATTGACATATATGTGCACCAATGTGTCCAGTAGAGAGCTGTCATTGACATATATGTGCATCTATGTGTGCAGTAGAGAACTGTCACTGACATATATGTGCACCAATGTGTCCAGTAGAGAACTGTCTCTGACATATATGTGCTCCTATGTGTGCAGTAGAGAACTGTCACTGACATATATGTGCACCATTTTGTCCAGTAGAGAACTGTCATTGGCATTTATGTGCACCTATTTGTCCAGCAGAGAACGGTCACTGACATATATGTGCACTGATGCGAGCAGCACAGAACTGTCAGTGGACCCATATTTATACTTAAGAGCACAGCCGATGTCGACACTATGAGAGAAACATAAATGTGCAGCTGGCAAAGACGTCAGACACATATATGTCAATATGTCCAACACATTAGGTGTCCAATACCAGGTAGATAGGCTGGGTAGAGAAGACAGACAGACAGACAGACAGACAGACAGACAGACAGACAGACAGACAGACAGACAGACAGACAGACAGACAGACAGACATGTAGGTAGGTAGGTAGGTAGGTAGATAGATAGATAGATAGATAGATAGATAGATAGATAGATAGATAGATAGATAGATAGATCGCCAGCCACAGAGAGAGAGAGAGAGAGAGAGAGAGAGAGAGAGAGAGAGAGAGAGAGAGAGAGAGAGAGAGAGAGAGAGAATGAACGATGAACGAGCGAATGAATGAATGAACGAACGAACGAACACAATTTAGTTTCAAAGGGGTGAGAGGTGGGTACGCTGGCCCGTCTAACATTCTGTCCTCATATTAACACTCTTTTTCATACATCATTTCATCCACACATCATTTCATCCACACATCATTTCATCCACAATTCATTCAAGGCTAACCGAGAACCCAAAAAAAACAAAAACAAACAAACAAACAAACAAAAACAATAACAAAACACTTGCATTTTAAAAGCACGTTGAACATGGAAAAATCAATACTACACGATTCAGTAATATAATGAACGATGTGGCAATTGTTATTTAACTTTCCCATTGACGCGTGACATGTTTACAATTCACAATTCATGCATATGTCTGGTAATGAATATTCATAAATCGTACAGTCTACGGTTTGTGTCTTCGTTATTCAAAATGACTACGGGAAAACATTGTTTTGAATATTCATACATTTATCTGGTAGTTAACATTCTCTATAAGCTTGGTGTAACCTACATATCGCCCGTCACTGTTGGCCGACTGTGTCACAGACAGACTGTGTTACAGACAGACTGTTACAGACATTCTGCGTTACAGACAAACTGCGTTACAGACAGACTATGTTACAGTCAGACTGTGTTAGAGACAGACTATGTTAAAGACAGACTGCGTTACAGACAGACTGCGTTACAGACAGACTGCGTTAGAGACAGACTATGTTAAAGACAGACTGTGTTACAGACTGCGTTAGAGACAGACTATGTTACAGACAGACTGTGTTATAGACAGACTGTGTTACTGACAGACTGCGTTACTGACAGACTGCGTTCCAGACAGACTGCGTTAGAGACAGACTGCGTTAGAGACAGACTATGTTACAGACAGACTGTTACAGATTGACTGTGTTACAGACAGACGGTGTTCCAGACAGACTGAGTTACGGACAGATTCTGTTACAGAGAGGCTGTGTTACTGTGACCCTTAAGTTATATACCGCATATAAACAACCACTGAGAGCTGTTGCACAAAACGAGAATTGGAAGCGGTTCGAGTCGCGCCAGTGTCTTATGAGAGTATGGAGCCGGTCGTTCAGAAAGCAATGGCAAACTACTGAGCGTAATCTTGCCAAGAAATCAACAATCAGCTGAAAGATGCTGATGTTGACAACGATGTCCTGTAAAGGATATGCAAAACATTTTTTTTTTATACGGGGGAAAACATTTGTGGACGCACTGTAGAACCAAGATGAGACAACCTAGGCACAGTAAATAAACACTCAGGAAGGAGAACATTTGCAAGACTTCCCCTCCCTCTTTAAAAAAAAATAAAAAATTCCTCACCCTCCCTTTGAAGTGTTCTAACTTGTTTGTGATTTTATTATGAACATTAAGTCATCACCACACACATTGTTGTGTTTTGTTTGCATTATTTAGAGGGTTCTGGGTAAATCGTATGCCAGCTGTTGTACTTTATGAAGAAGTATCACTCAACATGACAAGACAGGCCTAGGATTGAGAGTAGATGATTTGATTAACATGTCGCATTCAAGACTCAAGGGCCATCACCCTCGACGGTCAGCAATTATTTCTGATATAATAAACGAAACCACATGTTCAATGAGTCGAACTCGCTGGGCTGAAATCTGACAGGCTTGCGGGCCTTTTTATTGTGGCAAATCGACCAACAATGCACCATGTTGACATCATGAATGCCTTCAAAGAATCCTATACAGGACGTCGCAGCCAACCCCAGCATCTTTTACTGCTCGTGATTTCTGGGAAAGTTTACATTCAGTAGTGTGCCATTGTTTTCTGAACGACCAGTACTCATGCCATTGTAAGAACATCAGTGCAAAGCGGGCTGCTGCCAAATCGCCCGCAGCTGTGTTTCGGTGGCGGTATGCGGGATTACAAACTGTGTTGGCGTCTGCTTCACCTCAGTGCCGGCTTCATAGAGACAGAGCCATGAATGGAGCCACGTGACGACCGTGACCTGCAACCTTGACCTGACTGGAAGAACCACGTGACGACCGTGACCTGCAACCTTGACCTGACTGGGAGAATCACGTGACGACCGTGACCTGCAACCTTGACCTGACTGGGAGAATCACGTGATGACCGTGACCTGCAACCTTGACCTGACTGGAAGAGCCACGTGACGACTGTGACCTGCAACCTTGACCTGACTGAAAGAACCACGAGAAGACAGTGGCATGAAACCTTGACCTGACTGGTAGAAGCACGTGACGACCGTGGCCTACAACCTTGACCTGACTGGAAGAACCACTTGACGACCGTGACCTGCACCCTTGACCAGACAGGAAGAACGATGTGACGACCGTGGCCTGCAACCTTTACCTGATTGGAAGAACCACGTGACGACCGTGACCTGTACCCTTGACCAGACAGGAAGAACGACGTGACGACCGTGGCCTGCAACCTTGACCTGACTGGAAGAACCACATGACGATTATGACCTGCATCCTTGACCTGACTGGAAGAGCCACGGGACGAACGTCGCCTGTAACCTTGACCTGACTGGAGGAGTCACGTGACAACCCCGGCCTGCAACCTTGACCTGACTGAAAGAACCACGTGACGACCGTGACCTGCAACCTTGACCAAACTGAAAGAGCAACATGTCAACATGTGTCAAGCCAGACAAGAGCCCAATGTAAGGCGCCACAGAAGAATAGTCATTCAACTCAAAACTGATGTCATCGATCGCCACATGCAGAAGGGGTCTGCGCACTTATGGCCTGAATGGCTCGGTGTGCTATGAAAATAATCTGACGAGTAACTAAATGTGTAAAATCTCTTAGATAGTGTTTGTTGGCTAACTGTATATCGAATGTGTAACATCACCTGACCGGCTTTATGGCTAAGGGGTTACAGAAGGGGTTATTCGTGCATACCTGCGTTCGAAACACAGCTGCCCGCGATTTGGCAGCAGACCACCTTGCGTTTTTTAAAAATAAAATGGTATAGTTGCCGGTCGTTCAGAAAGTAATGGCAAACTACTCAACTACTAACATTTTGTTTGTCTATCCACACATGAAATATGTAACATCTCCTAGATATTGTTTATTGGTTGTCTATACTGTAGATGTGTAACATCTCGTAGATAGTGTTTGTTGGCCATCTATACATGACATGTGTAAGATTGCCTAGATAGAGTTTGTTTGGCATCTATACATGACATGTGTAAGATTGTCTAGATAGTGTTTGTATGGCATCTATACATGACATGTGTAAGATTGTCTAGATAGTGTTTGTATGGCATCTATACATGACATGTGTAACATCTCCTAGATAGTGTTTGTATGGCATCTATACATGACATGTGTAACATTGCCTAGATAGTGTTTGTTTGGCATCTATACATGACATGTGTAAGATTGTCTAGATAGTGTTTGTATGGCATCTATACATGACATGTGTAACATCTCCTAGATAGTGTTTGTATGGCATCTATACATGACATGTGAAACATTGTCTAGATAGTGTTTGTTTGGCATCTATACATGACATGTGTAAGATTGTCTAGATAGTGTTTGTATGGCATCTATACATGACATGTGTAACACCTCCTATATAGTGTTTGTATGGCATCTATACATGACATGTGTAACATCACCTAGATAGTGTTTGTATGGCATCTATACATGACATGTGTAACATCTCCTAGATAGTGTTTGTATGGCATCTATACATGACATGTGTAACATCTCCTAGATAGTGTTTGTATGGCATCTATACATGACATTGTAACATCTCCTACATAGTGTTTGTTTGTCATCTATACATGACATGTGTAACATCTCCTAGATAGTGTTTGTATGGCATCTATACATGACATGTGTAACATCTCCTAGATAGTGTTTGTATGGCATTTATACATGGCATGTGTAACATCTCCTAGATAGTGTTTGTATGGCATCTATACATGACATGTGTAAAATTGTCTAGATAGTGTTTGTATGACATCTATACATGACATGTGTAACATCTCATAGATAGTGTTTGTATGGCATCTATACATGGTATGTGTAACATTGCCTAGATAGTGTTTGTATGGCATCTATACATGACATGTGTAACATTGCCTAGATAGTGTTTGTATGGCATCTATACATGACATGTGTAACATTGTCTAGATAGTGTTTGTATGACATCTATACATGACATGTGTAACATTGCCTAGATAGTGTTTGTATGACATCTATACATGACATGTGTAACATCTCCTAGATAGTGTTTGTATGGCATCTATACATGACATGTGTAACATTGCCTAGATAGTGTTTGTATGGCATCTATACATGACATGTGTAACATTGCCTAGATAGTGTTTGTATGGCATCTATACATGACATGTGTAACATTGCCTAGATAGTGTTTGTATGGCATCTATACATGACATGTGTAACATTGTCTAGATAGTGTTTGTATGGCATCTATACATGACATGTGTAACATTGCCTAGATAGTGTTTGTATGGCATCTATAATGACATGTGTAACATCTCCTAGATAGTGTTTGTATGACATCTATACATGACATGTGTAACATTGCCTAGATAGTGTTTGTATGGCATCTATACATGACATGTGTAACATCTCCTAGATAGTGTTTGTTTGTCATCTATACATGACATGTGTAACATTTCTTAGTCAGTGTTTGTTGACAATCTTCACGTGAAATGTGTAACGTCTCCCAGGTTGTGATTCCTGGTTATCTACACGTAGACTGTGTAACATCTCCTAGACAGTGTTTGGTAGCTATCTACATTAGGACAGTGCTTGTTGGTTGTCTACAAATGTAACATATAACATCTCCTAGACAGTGTTTGGTAGCTATCTACATTAGGACAGTGCTTGTTGGTTGTCTACAAATGTAACATATAACATCTCCTAGACAGTGTTTGGTAGCTAACTACATTAGGACAGTGCTTGTTGGTTGTCTACAAATGTAACATATAACATCTCCTAGACAGTGTTTGTTAGCTATCTACATTAGGACAGTGCTTGTTGGTTGTCTATAAATGTAACATATAACATCTAGACAGTGTTTGGTAGCTATCTAGATTAGTACAGTGCTTGTTGGTTGTCTATAAATGTAACATATAAATTCTCCTAGACAGTATTTGGTAGCTATCTACAAATGTAATGTTTAATATTGCTGCTACTATTGTTGCTGTCGCTGTATAAAACCCAGAAGCCACTAGATAGTCTTGTCATCCAGTCATGTGCATTATTGTTTCCATTCGTGTCAAACATGTGCCGGGGAGCTCCTCACTGTTTTTTGTTATTTTTTTTGCACTCGCTCGCTTCCAACTCAAATGTAGTCCACATGTGCTAGTTCTGGTAGTGCTGGATTGAATTTTGCGTGTGGATTAGTTTTCCCTATTAACAGTGTATTTCGCCATCAGGCGAACCCACTCCGACTTCAGAGGCACTTGCAATTTACGTCTCCAAGTCAAGGACGACAGGTCAACATTGTAGCCCAGCTGTCCGGTATAGGGGTTGAACCGCTTACCTTGGTATCAGCGTCCTTACTGTTGTTGTTGTCACAGTCGTCCTTGTTATTACTGCTGTTCTTGTTGCTGTCACTAGTATTGTTATTGCTGTCGTCGTTATTATGCTGCTGCTGTTGTTGTTTTCGTTGTTATTGTCGTTGTTATTACTGTTGGTGTTGTTGTTATTGTCACTGTTATTATTTGTGATGCTGTTGTTGTTGCTATCTTCATTATTGTTGTCGTTGTGGCTGTCATTGTTGCAAACTACGCTGACCCGTTCCGAGGGCTGTCATAAACTCCACCTGCCGGAACAGGCTGGCTACATGATGACAACGATAACGATGATGATGATGATGATGATGATGATGATGATGATGATGGGACTGCCGTGTACTTACTGGGATCGTCAATGCTGCTATGGAGTTCGTGCTAAGAGTCTCTTGTTGTGATCTATGGGTGGAGACTGGGGCATCTACTGAGGTATCCGTGCCAATAAAGGTTACCCTTTGCATTTCTCAAACTAAAAATGAACTCAGGGACTATTATAGAATGCGCTAACTGGCGATTTTCACGATTCCATTCTGTATCTCCCTGTCTCCATTTTGTATCATCAAGGAGACGAGAGAGCTGACTATGTGCTGTCAGAGAAAGTTATAACTGGTCGTTACTGCAGTAATTGGGGGACATTTATACAGGTGAATGATTAATGGCGGCCTTTAGAAATAAAGTCACGTCAAAGGCCAGTCCACAGGTTCAAATGACCACGACCGGCCACGTGGCTCTAAGACCAAACCTGGCAGAAGCGGAAGGTCCAAGAATCAGTTGAGAAATGCCCGTTATACTCCAGAAGCAGCAAAAGACAGCGTGTCTTTGTCTTGGTAATGAGCTGAGGACGATACTCCACGTGACCTGGCGCACGTGCCTGGGCGAGACAGACGAGGCAGAGTTGGGAAAACTGACACCATTAGATACACTGTCAATATGGCGACGTCGAACCTGACAGGCCAGCAGTGTCCGGCAACGCGCGTTCGCGAGGCCAGTTTATGAGTTGACCCATGTCAGGCCGGACTCTTCTAGTGAAGCTCTGCGCCAGGAAATCAAACCTACCTATTTCACTTCAGCTGGGAATATCATTGGTCTTCTGCGTACTCGTCCTGGGACACAGGGCTGCAATAAATAACAGGGATGTTACAGAGTGGGGAATTTCTGTGTGGTAGCGTGGGGGATTTCTGTGTGACGGAGAGGGGAATTTATGTGTGATAGAGAGGGGAATTTCTGTGTGATAGCGTGGGTAAATTTTGTGTGATAGCGTTGGGAAATTCTGTGTGAAAGAGAGGGGAATTTCTGTGTGATAGCGTTGGGAAATTATGTGTGATAGAGAAGAGAATTTCTGTGCGATAGAATGGGGCATTTCTGTGTGACAGAGTGGGTAAATTACGTGATAGAATGAAGGATGTCTGTGTGATAGAATGGAGACTGCATGCACGTCAAGAAGTCATGCTTTTGTCATTGGTACAATGAATGTGAGAACACTCTTGCAAGTTGGTAATCTGGAAAACATCAAGAGAAATGAACAGAATGGGTGTTATTATCTTGGGAATGTGTGAGAAAAAATATGGGAGCTGGAGAAATGTACTCAGACGTATATATAATAATTTACTCAGGAGGGCGTAAACATGAAAAGGCTGTGTGTATGATCTTGACTGAGAAAGAGCGAAGACAGAGACAGAATATGTGCCCCTATCAGGCGGAGGGAGCTTCGTTAGTTGGATTGAGAGGCAACATAGTAAATATTGATATCATACAAGTCTATGCACCAACTGCAAACAGCACTGAAGAAGAACGTGTTAAAATCTACTAGTGATTTAACATGGCTATAGCAAACAAAGTAACAATTGTGTAAACAACTGTAGTACAAAATGATTTCATTGAACATGTTGGAGAAGTAAGAGATGAAGATGCTACTAGGAGGGAAAGGGGCTGGGATGGGGATGGGGGTATGGGGAAGGGGGGGGGATATGGCCTCGGAGAGAGAAATGAGATAGGGGAAAACACTGGTTGAATGGGCAAGGGCAAATAATATTATAATGGAAACAGCATCATTTAGCAACATATAGACGTCTTTGAAGAAACAATTTTCATAATCAAATTGTCTACAGACTCGCAAACAATTGTTGTCGAAACAACTTACTGTAGTAAATACAAGACCAGGAGCAGTTGATAAAAGTGACCATGCACTTTTGGTTGGAAACCTTACAATAAAGCTGAAGAATAAAAGGGGCTCCAATGAGTATCCAGCTAGATTTGGCAATACTTGCAACAAAACAGGGCATGAGAGATAAATACGCCATTACTGTGCATAATAAGTATAATGCCACAGAAAACATACCAATATAGATCAACAATGGGAAATAAATGCTAAAGGAGTCAGCAGACATAAAAGGAAATACTACTAGAAATAAAGAAGATTGCGAAGAAGATATGGATAACAGGAAAGTTTACAATTGTTGAATATTAGAATAAAAAGTAAACAAAATCAAGCTGAATATAAAAGAATACATAAAGAAATAGTAGGAAAACGTAAGGCAGTGAAGAAGTGTGATTAAATCATCAGTGCAAGGATATAGAAGAAAAAGAGAAGACACAAAATCTGTATACAGAACGATACATGAAATTTCTGTCATTAGAAAGCAAACAGCAAATAGTTGTTTGAAAACAAAAGAATGTACAATATTAGTGGACAAAGAGAAGATAATTGAAAGATGTACATAATATATAAAAGAGGTATATGATGGTGCTTGTGGCTCAGAACAAACAGCTACGATCAATGTGAAGGACCACCAATACTGAAAGCACAAGTTGAAGATGGCATACAACATTATAAGACAGGTCAATTATGGACAATTAGCAAACAGGTATTGCACTCTGTGGAAGCTGGGAAGGTGTGGTTTTATATACGAAAGATGAGAACAAAGTGGACGGATAGAGAGAGCAATGGAGACATCATGGAAGAAGTTCACTCACACACACAGATCTGGTCACTCACACACAGATCTGGTCACTCACACACACAGATCTGGTCATTAACTCACAGATCTGGTCACTCACACACAGATCTGGTCATTAACTCACAGATCTGGTCACTCACACACACAGATCTGGTCACTCACACACAGATCTGGTCACTCACACACAGATCTGGTCATTAACTCACAGATCTGGTCACTCACACACAGATCTGGTCATTAACTCACAGATCTGGTCACTCACACACAGATCTGGTCATTAACTCACAGATCTGGTCACTCACACACAGATCTGGTCACTCACACACAGATCTGGTCACTCACACACAGATCTGGTCACTCACACACAGATCTGGTCACTCACACACAGATCTGGTCACTCACACACAGATCTGGTCACTCACACACAGATCTGGTCACTCACACACAGATCTGGTCACTCACACACAGATCTGGTCACTCACACACAGATCTGGTCACTCACTCACAGATCTGGTCACTCGCATCACAAGAGGACTGTTTGTTTGGTTTGTGTTTGCTCACTGTCAACTTAGGTGTAGTCCCTGCACATGTTACTACTTCTAGTACATTTGGTTAATGTTTTGACGCGTGAATTAACTTTCCCTTTTACCAATGTCCCTCGCCATCAGGCGAACCCAGTCCCAACTTTAGAGGTACTTGTAATTTACGTGCCCAAGTCAGTGACGAGACGTCAACCGGTAAGTCTGACTGACCGATGTAGGTCGACTCAATGTCCCGGACATGTTTTACAGATGTTGGTCGACTCAATGTCCCGGACAAGTTTTACAGATGTTGGTCGACTCAATGTCCCGGACAAGTTTAATAGATGTTGGTCGACTCAATGTCCCGGACAAGTTTTACAGATGTTGGTCGACTCAATGTCTCGGTCAAGTTTTACAGATGTTGGTCGACTCAATGTCTCGGTCAAGTTTTACAGATGTTGGTCGACTCAATGTCTCGGTCAAGTTTTACAGATGTTGGTCGACTCAATGTCCCGGACAAGTTTAATAGATGTTGGTCGACTCAATGTCCCGGACAAGTTTTACAGATGTTGGTCGACTCAATGTCTCGGTCAAGTTTTACAGATGTTGGTCGACTTAATGTCCTGGACAAGTTTTACAGATGTTGGTTGACTCAATGTCTCGGTCAAGTTTTACAGATGTTGGTTGACTTAATGTCCCGGACAAGTTTTACAGATGTTGGTTGACTCAATGTCTCGGACAAGTTTTACAGATGTTGGTTGACTCAATGTCTCGGACAAGTTTTACAGATGTTAGTCGACACATGTCCCGGACAAGTTTTACAGATGTTGGTTGACTCAATGTCCCGTACAAGTTTTACAGATGTTGGTTGACTCAATGTCCAGGACACGTTTTACAGATGTTGGTTGACTCAATGTCCCTGACAAGTTTTATAGATGTTGGTTGACTCAATGTCCCGGACAAGTTTTATAGAAGTTTTAGAAATGTTGGTCGACTCAATGTCCCGGACAAGTTTTACAGCCCCTCTGCTGTGTGTCCACCGTGACGAGGTAGAGGGGCTTGTGCGTCCCAATGACCCCAAGAGCTATGCCGACGGTAGCACAGCTACTGGTAGGGCCACCCATGTCGGACAGGTCAAGGGAGAGGGACCAGACGAAGAGACACACAAACCTGCTGCCTTGTAGGTAGACTGGGGACAGTCAAAGGCTAGGGAAAGCACCCCAAATACATGCTTGTCGAAATCGGATGTACTGAGCCACAGGCTTGACAAAGCAGTGCAACGTGAAACCTGCTGCCTTGTAGGTAGACTGGGGACAGTCAAAGGCTAGGGAAAGCATCCCGAATAAATGCTTGTCGAAATCGGATGTACTGAGCCACAGGCTTGACAAAGCAGTGCAACGTAACTTAATTCATGATGTCACAAATCAAAATTAATCGATATGGTGCTAATCCCGTGAAGTCCCATCAGGCGGTGATAGTGCCGGGCCCCCTGCCTCGAGGGGGTCCACCCATGACTACTGGTGGTCACCTTCCCCTGTGCTGTGGAGTCAAGGCACAGAGGAGTAGGTTAAGAGCTATTGACCAAATACCCCGGACACTCAACATACTACAGTGGAATGCCGAAGGAGTTTACAAGAAGAAAGACTCCCTAACACAGCGTCTTCATAAAGATAGAATAGATGTGGCATGCATTCAAGAGACACACCTCAACGCCAATCACAAATTCTCAGTCAGAGGATATCAGGCCACACGTTTCGACCGCGAAGGACACAAAGGAGGAGTTCTAATACTTACACGAAATACAATACCTTGCAGCGAAGTATCTGTGATCTCTAACAACCAAACGGAAATTATAGGTGTTGATATAATGATAAAGGACGTGAAAATAAGAATCTACAATCTGTATAGCCCAGCAGATAAGGACCTTACACTCTCAAACATGAAAATAACTGACACAAACTGCATTATTGTCGGAGACTTTAATAGCCGTTCAGAAAGATGGGGATACCCAGATACTGACAAAAGAGGAGATGAATTGGAGGACTGGGAAATAGACTCAAATCTCCATCTACTCAACAAAGCGGATGACACACCGAGCTTCTACTCCAGAAGATGGCTTACCACTTCTACTCCAGACTTAGCTTTCTGCACAGGAGACATCCTCCACAAGATCGATCGCCATGTGCTGGACCAATTAGCAGGTAGTGACCACAGACCAATCAAGCTTGAAATGAATATGGAGTATGTTCCACAGGAGCAAAAGCCCTTGCCCCGCTGGAATTACAAACGAGCAGATTGGGACAGATTTGCCATACTAACAGACAAATATTGTGAAAACATAAATACACGATATGGCAACATAAAGCAAATGGTGGAAAGTCTAAACAGAGCGATAATACAGGCAGCCACTGAGTCCATTCCAAGAGGAGCGAGGAAAAATTACAAACCATACTGGACTGAAGAACTACAAAGTTTGGAGGACAAAGTTGAAGATGCCAGGAAGACAGCAGAGAGAGAACAAACAATTGAAGCAAACATCTCTCTCAAAGCCATCTCAGCAAAATATAAAAGAACAGTAAATCAAACAACAAGAGATTGTTGGAGGGAAAAAACAGAAAACCTAAATTTTGACAGGGATGGAAACAAACTATGGAAACTAGTGAAAGCCATGAACAATGAAGGACCTAGAAACAAACAAATAACAATTAAACAAGGAAATGCCTTGCTTACAGGCAAAAAGGCTGCAAATGCACTAATGGAACACTATGCAAATGCAAACCACATTGATATTACAACCGAACAGAAGAAAGCAATCAAAGACAAACAGATACATCATAGAAATACAGAGACAGCAGCAGAATATATGATGGCAAATCTAACAATGGAAGAAATGGAACAGGCAATGAATACCCTAAAAAAGAAGAAATCACCAGGAAAGGATGGAATCACAAATGAAATGCTAATAGGACTAGGCACCAAGGCAAAGAAGAAACTACTAGCAGTCCTAAATAACAGCTGGAAGAGAGGAATAGTCCCACAGGCATGGAAGGAAGCTATACTAATACCAGTCCCAAAGAAAGGAAAAGACCTGGAAGAACCAAATGGCTATCGACCTATCAGTCTACTTAGCTGTGTAGGAAAATTAATGGAACGCATTATCAATGGCAGGCTAACATGGCATCTGGAAGAAAACAAACTCTTAACACCACACCAAGCAGGATTCAGAAAATACAGATCCACTGAAGATCAAATAACCTATATAGCTCAGGAAATAGAGGATGCCTTCCAAGAGAAAAAGCACACACTAGCAGTCTGGATAGATTTAGAAAAAGCATTTGATAAAGTATGGAAGGAAGGACTGAAAGTAAAACTGCAAAACATGCATGTTTGTGGAAAAATGTATAAATGGATCAGCCACTACCTTGAGAACAGAACTGCCAGGACAAAAGTACAAGGACAAACAAGCAAAATGATGCTGCTGGAGCAAGGTGTCCCCCAAGGAGGAGTTCTTTCACCAACTTTATTCCTAGCATATATAAATGACATCACAGAAAATTTTCCAGCCAGAGTACACACATCCTCCTTTGCAGATGACCTAGCCATATGGACATCTGAAGAATATATTAGTACAGCTAACAGCAGAATACAGCAAGCCTTATTAGCGCTAGAGGACTGGTCAAAATCATGGCTAGTGAAGATAAGTGAGGAGAAAACAACATGCACAGTGTTCTCCCTCTCAAATAAAACTCAGCAACCTAAGCTGGTATTGAATGGAAAAATATTGCACCATGAAGAAAATCCAAACTATCTAGGAGTCACCTTTGATCGTCGCCTGACATGGAAGACACAGGTTGAGAAAAATCGAACAAGAGCAAGGCAGAGAATGGCAATCATGAAAAAGCTTGCTGGTACAACGTGGGGAGCAGATGAGAAAGTTCTCAAGAAGTTATATACTGGACGGGTGAGGCCAGTACTGGAATATGGCATTGCAGCTTGGGCAACAGCAGCTAAGTCAAACTTTAACAAAATAAGTAGAGTCCAAAACCAAGGAATGCGAATCATAACTGGAAGCCTGAAGACAACGCCTATTAATGAACTAGAAAAGATCACTTGTTTACAACCAATGCAGGATAGAAGAGATAGCAGAGCCCAGCAACAAGCAGAAAAATTTAGAAGATTGACAGACCACCCTATGTACAACAGATTTAATGGTTTTGGAAAGGGAAGACTGAAGCGTAGCAACTTTGTAGAAACTGCAAAACGAAGGATTAGGGCAGATCCTATACTTAACATATCAACAGTCAAGCCCATACACAATGCACACAAGTTCCCAGCTTGGAGACAGCAGCAACTGCCTGAGATGATAGAAAACATTCTTGGTATTGAGAAAAAGAACACTCAGCATGAAACCGAAAGAAGAGAAATAACCCTAAACTACATAAAAGAACATTACCCAAGCAGAAATTGGACCCATGCATATACAGATGGATCAGCCAAAAATTCAATAGAGAATGGAGGAGGAGGAATTCTCCTAAATTTAAAAAATGGAGTGAAAAAAACACATTCAATGGCAACTGGAAAATTTTCAAGTAACTTCAAAGCGGAGGTAGAGGCTTTGAAAACTGCAGCAGAAATGCTCCTGATGGAGGAAAATAAGGAGAAGCAAATAGCTATCTTCACAGATGCAAAGTCAGCTGTCTCAATACTCAAGAGCAATAACAGCACAGAACTAACTGACCTAAGAGCAGCACTCCATGGTCTATGCCAGAAATCCAAAAAAGTTGTAATACAGTGGATCCCATCACATTGCAGTATACCTGGAAACGAAGAGGCTGACAGACTGGCAAAAGAGGGCGGACGACTACCACAGCCTGACATAGACATAACCTATAATGAGGCAAAGAGGTTGATAAAAAGCACTTATAGAACCAAATGGGAATCTGAGCATCCAGGCCATCAGAAGAATGATGCATATTACAAACTCGACCGAAGAGAACAAGTAGCAATCTTCAGACTCCGCACAGGACATAACAGGCTGAAATACCACTTGTTCAATAAACTAAAGATAGGAGATACCGATGAATGTAATTGTAGAACTGGAAAAATGACAGCAAAACATTTGCTGCAGGATTGCCCAACGTATGCAGAACAGAGAAAGATATTTTGGCCCACACCTGCTTCATTTGAGGACAAGCTCTATGGAGATATCAACAAGCTCAAGTTGACCGCAGCTTACTTTAACTACATACAGGTTGACATTTAAAGGTGCATGAAGACCCAGAGGCATGAAATGGAATATTGCTTGGATAGCAAATCCAATATGTGGAAAGTCCAAATCGAAAGCTCGCTGTGTGGGCTTCATAAAAGGTGGAAAAGTGTCCTATTGGCACGAAATGGAATATTGCTTGGATAGCAAATCCATTACGTGGAAAGTCCGTATCTAAAGCCCACTGTGTGGACTTCATAAAAGGTGGAAAAGTGTCCTAGTGGCACGAAATGGAATATTGCTTGGATAGCAAATCCATTACATGGAAAGTCCGAATCGAAAGCTCACTGTGTGGATGTCATCTGCAGACTGCATACTTCTGGTTTCCGGAAGAACAGCCTATGGTGAACGGAAGGCCCAATATACGGAAGTGAGGCTAAGCAGCCATGTGCAGGACGTGACGATTCCTTGGGTGAGCCCAGTACCAGAGCGCCATGTATCGGCTCTGCAATTATGGAAGCCTCCTTGGATGGCGGGGAATGCCCATGGCCTGCCCCTGCCTTCCCTTGAGGGCTGACCAGGATCTTTGGCTGTTCTATATGGACCAGCTGGGATGGGGGATAACACCACAACAGTGAGAGTCAAACGTCCTAAGAAACCCCCGGGAAGGTTAACCCGGTCAACAAATGCCCGCAGAAGTCGGATGTGTCGGCCTAACGGCGCAAGAACGCAGCTCTGCTGTAAACAGGCACAACGCAATCACATCCGAAAAAAAACTCCGGATGAACGAAGAAGAAGAAGAAGAAGTTTTACAGATGTTGGTCGACTCAATGTCTCGTACAAGTTTAACAGATGTTGGTTGACTCAATGTCCAGGACAAGTTTTACAGATGTTGGTTGACTCAATGTCCCGGACACGTTTTACAGATGTTGGTTGACTCAATGTCCCGGACAAGTTTTACAGATGTTGGTCGACTCAATGTCCCGGACAAGTTTTACAGATGTTGGTCGACTCAATGTCCCGGACAAGTTTTACAGATGTTGGTCGACTCAATGTCCCGGACAAGTTTTACAGATGTTGGTCCACTCAATGTTCCGGACAAGTTTTACAGATGTTGGTCGACTCAATGTCCCGGACAAGTTTTACAGATGTTGGTCGACTCAATGTCCCGGACAAGTTTTACAGATGTTGGTCGACTCAATGTCCCGGACAAGTTTTACAGAAGTTTTACAGATGTTGGTCGACTCAATGTCCCGGACTAGTTTTACAGAAGGAAAATCGCGAGAAGTGAGCTGACTATCAAACATTATTTTTGAGTGACCTGGTATATATGAAGGGCTAAGGTAAACTATCTTTCTGTGATATCTAGTGTGTCCTTTGCACCAAATGTTGCCATCTTCTATGGTCGCCAATCATCAGCTGATCATTAGCTAATTCACCATAACTTACGTTACAGCAGTATAGTCAAGAATCATGGAAAGTGACATTAATCAGATACAAAAGCACAAATTGACTGGTCTGTCTGTACACGGTGTAACTGATACCAGATTAGGTCACAGCGATGTCTCCCGTTGACAGATCTGTGGGTAAACCTACACCCAGACATGAGATCTACACGGCCAGTTAACGTGCGTCTCCCGCTATTATATTATTGGAAATGTATAATCATATGAACATCTGCGTAACCTGTCATAAACTTGCTGTCTGGCCTACTGCCTGACAGCCACTGTCCGGTTATTGACAGAATCTAACGGTAATAATCCGCCCCGCTCACCTCCAGCAACAAGAAGCGCGGGTATTATATCGGATTTCATGTCGTCGGCTCGACACGTCAGCTGGGCTCGTTGATTTGTTGCCCCAGATTGTGTTTCATGGAGAGGTAACTCGAAGCCTGTTTCCGGCCACTGGTTCTATTAAAGGATTGTCACAGGTGTGGATTGAATCTCTTCTTGGGTCATTATTTCCAAATGACAGCTTTTCACTTTAGTTACACCCAGCAATGAAATGGGCTTAATTACGGCAACACCATGGAAATGTAAGCAATTGGAAAGACACAACGTGTGTTGAGCTATAGAAGAATGTAATCACTAAACAATTATATCTAAAACTGTAGCCGCCCTGGCATACAGGTTAGCGCAGTTTGGTTACCAAGACAGAGGTCGGAGCTCAATGTCAGGTCTTAGTCTGATAGCTACCGTATGACAGTAGACGGCCTCGCCCTGCTTTCTGTTAGCTCCAAATGTTGGGATATCAGATCTTAGTCAGGTATCACTGAGCTACCGTATGACAGTAGACGGCTTCGTCCTGCTTTCTGTTAGCGCAGAATGTTTGGATGTCAGATCTTAGTCAGATATGACTGAGCTACCGTATGACTGTAGACGGCTTCGTCCTGCTTTCTGTTAGCTCCAAATGTTGGGATGTCAGATCTTAGTCAGATATGACTGAGCTATCGTATGACAGTCAGATATGACTGAGCTACCGTATGACAGTCAGATATGACTGAGCTACCGTATGACAGTAGACGGCCTCGCCCTGCTTTCTGTTAGCTCCAAATGTTGGGATGCCAGATCTTAGTCAGATATGACTGAGCTACCGTATGACAGTCAGATATGACTGAGCTACCGTATGACAGTCAGATATGACTGAGTTACCGTATGACAGTCAGATATGACTGAGCTACCATATGACAGTCAGATATGACTGAGCTACCGTATGACAGTCAGATATGACTGAGCTACCATATGACAGTCAGATATGACTGAGCTACCATATGACAGTCAGATATGACTGAGCTACCGTATGACAGTCAGATATGACTGAGCTACCGTATGACAGTCAGATATGACTGAGCTACCATATGACAGTCAGATATGACTGAGCTACCGTATGACAGTCAGATATGACTGAGCTACTGTATGACAGTCAGATATGACTGAGCTACCGTATGACAGTCAGATATGACTGAGCTACCATATGACAGTCAGATATGACTGAGCTACCGTATGACAGTCAGATATGACTGAGCTACCGTATGACAGTCAGATATGACTGAGCTACCGTATGACAGTCAGATGTGACTGAGCTACCGTATGACAGTAGACGGTACTTTTTTGTTGTTGCGCTCGCTCGCTTTGAACTCAAGCATAGTCCATACACACTACTTCTAGTAGTGCTGGACTGAATTTTGCTTGTGGATTAGCTTTCCCTATTAACAGTGTCCCTCGCTATCAGGCGAACCCACTCCGACTTCAATTTACGTACCCAGATCAAGGATGACAGGTCAACATTTTAGTCCAGATGCCCGGTGTAGGGGCTGAACCGCTTACCTAGGCATCAGCACACCGGATGTTTAAGAACACGCGTTTTTATCCATTCGGCCATGCGGACCTGCAGACGGTACTACTTGCTTTCTGTTAGCGCCGAATGTTTGGAGGTGCTCACCACACCCGATACCCCACATTGTGCCAACGGCTTCGGGCGGAAGAGCGCAATTGGGAGGATGCATGTCTTAATTTAGTGCGAGCGAAGGCAACTAAAGACCTAATGTCACGGCAGGGCAGAGCAGGCCGTAAGTCTTCGTAGGCTACTGGTCTAGGATGGAAGCTTCAACAGGCGGACAGTTACAGCATTGCTTTGCTGATCCGACAGCTTCTACAGCTGGTTTTTTTCCAGACGTACTGGTGTCACCTTTCCTTTGGAGTAAACTAGGCAGTCAGAGAGAGAGAGAGAGAGAGAGAGAGAGAGAGAGAGAGAGAGAGAGAGAGAGAGAGAGAGAGAGAGAGAGAGAGGAATGTGACACATTGACATGTGATAGAAGATGTGACACAGTGACTTGTGATGAAAGATGTCATGCAGTGACTGATAATCGATGAAATATATGACACAGAGACTGATAATCTATGAAAAATGTGACATAGTGACATCTAATGGAAGATATGACTCAGTGACTGAGATTCGATAAAAGATGTGACACAGTGACTGACATCCGATGAAAGATGTGACACTGGCATACAATGGAATATGTGACGCAGTGACATGCCATGAACGATGTGGCACGGTGACATGCTATGGAAGAAATAACTCGGTGACATGCTATGGAAGAAATAACTCGATGACATGGATAGAAGATGTGACGTAGTGACATGTCATGAAACAACCGCCACATGAAAGAATTACGCAAACCACGACAACCAGAAGCAACACTAGAAGCACAAACTCGGCTGACTGAAAGGCCGTGTACGGTCTTGTCTAAGTATGCGGGTGTTGGACAGTGAGCAGTGCAGCGGTGTAGAAACTGGAGGCCGTGGAGGTGGGATGTCAAAGACAGATTTATACCATAGAAGCCGGGTTTGACATTCGTGTATGGTAGCAAACTATACCAGTTCAGTATTGTATGACATCCGTGTATGGTAGCAAACTATACCAGTTCTGTGTTGTTTGACATCCGTGTATGGTAGCAAACTATACCAGTTCTGTGTTGTTTGACATTCGTGTATGGTAGCAAACTATACCAGATCTGTGTTGTTTGACATTCGTGTATGGTAGCAAACTATACCAGTTCTGTGTTGTTTGACATTCGTGTATGGTAGCAAACTATACCAGTTCAGTGTTGTTTGACATTCGTGTATGGTAGCAAACTATACCAGTTCAGTGTTGTTTGACATTCGTGTATGGTAGCAAACTATACCGGTTCAGTATTGTTTGACATCCGTGTATGGTAGCTAACTATACCAGTTCAGTATTGTTTGACATCCGTGTATGGTAGCTAACTATACCAGTTCAGTATTGTTTGACATCCGTGTATGGTAGCAAACTATACCAGTTCTGTGTTGTTTGACATCCGTGTATGGTAGCAAACTATACCAGTTCTGTGTTGTTTGACATCCGTGTATGGTAGCAAACTATACCAGTTGTGTGTTGTTTGACATTCGTGTATGGTAGCAAACTATACCAGTTGTGTGTTGTTTGACATTCGTGTATGGTAGCAAACTATACCAGTTCTGTGGTGTTTGACATCCGTGTATGGTAGCAAACTATACCAGTTCAGTGTTGTTTGACATTCGTGTATGGTAGCAAACTATACCAGTTCAGTGTTGTTTGACATTCGTGTATGGTAGCAAACTATACCAGTTCTGTGTTGTTTGACATTCGTGTATGGTAGCAAACTATACCAGTTCTGTGTTGTTTGACATTCGTGTATGGTAGCAAACTATACCAGTTCTGTGTTGTTTGACATTCGTGTATGGTAGCAAACTATACCAGTTCTGTGTTGTTTGACATTCGTGTATGGTAGCAACTATACCAGTTCTGTGTTGTTTGACATTCGTGTATGGTAGCAAACTATACCAGTTCTGTGTTGTTTGACATTCGTGTATGGTAGCAAACTATACCAGTTCTGTGTTGTTTGACATTCGTGTATGGTAGCAAACTATACCAGTTCTGTGTTGTTTGACATTCGTGTATGGTAGCAAACTATACCAGTTCTGTGTTGTTTGACATTCGTGTATGGTAGCAAAACTATACCAGTTCTGTGTTGTTTGACATTCGTGTATGGTAGCAAACTATACCAGGTCTGTGTTGTTTGACATTCGTGTATGGTAGCAAACTTATACCAGTTCTGTGTGTTTGACATCCGTGTATGGTAGCAAACTATACCAGTTCAGTGTTGTTTAACATTCGTGTATGGTAGCAAACTATACCAGTTCAGTGTTGTTTGACATCCGTGTATGGTAGCAAACTATACCAGTTCTGTGTTGTTTGACATTCGTGTATGGTAGCAAACTATACCAGTTCTGTGTTGTTTGACATCCGTGTATGGTAGCAAACTATACCAGTTCAGTGTTGTTTAACATTCGTGTATGGTAGCAAACTATACCAGTTCAGTGTTGTTTTACATTCGTGTAATGGTAGCAAACTATACCAGTTCTGTGTTGTTTGACATTCGTGTATGGTAAGCAAACTATACCAGTGCTGTGTGTTTGACATTCGTGTATGGTAGCAAACTATACCAGTTCTGTGTTGTTTGACATTCGTGTATGGTAGCAAACTATACCAGTGCTGTGTTGTTTGACATTCGTGTATGGTAGCAAACTATACCAGTTCTGTGTTGTTTGACATTCGTGTATGGTAGCAAACTATACCAGTTCTGTGTTGTTTGACCTTCGTGTATGGTAGCAAACTATACCAGTTCCCCCTCTGCTGTGTGTCCACCGTGACGAGGTAGAGGGGCTTGTGCGTCCCAATGACCCCAAGAGCTATGCCGACGGTAGCACAGCTACTGGTAGGGCCACTCATGTCGGACAGGTCAAGGGAGAGGGACCAGACGAAGAGACACACAAACCTGCTGCCTTGTAGGTAGACTGGGGACAGTCAAAGGCTAGGGAAAGCACCCCAAATACATGCTTGTCGAAATCGGATGTACTGAGCCACAGGCTTGACAAAGCAGTGCAACGTGAAACCTGCTGCCTTGTAGGTAGACTGGGGACAGTCAAAGGCTAGGGAAAGCATCCCGAATAAATGCTTGTCGAAATCGGATGTACTGAGCCACAGGCTTGACAAAGCAGTGCAACGTAACTTAATTCATGATGTCACAAATCAAAATTAATCGATATGGTGCTAATCCCGTGAAGTCCCATCAGGCGGTGATAGTGCCGGGCCCATGCCTCGAGGGGGTCCACCCATGACTACTGGTGGTCACCTTCCCCTGTGCTGTGGAGTCAAGGCACAGAGGAGTAGGTTAAGAGCTATTGACCAAATACCCCGGACACTCAACATACTACAGTGGAATGCCGAAGGAGTTTACAAGAAGAAAGACTCCCTAACACAGCGTCTTCATAAAGATAGAATAGATGTGGCATGCATTCAAGAGACACACCTCAACGCCAATCACAAATTCTCAGTCAGAGGATATCAGGCCACACGTTTTCGACCGCGAAGGACACAAAGGAGGAGTTCTAATACTTACACGAAATACAATACCTTGCAGCGAAGTATCTGTGATCTCTGACAACCAAACGGAAATTATAGGTGTTGATATAATGATAAAGGACGTGAAAATAAGAATCTACAATCTGTATAGCCCAGCAGATAAGGACCTTACACTCTCAACATGAAAATAACTGACACAAACTGCATTATTGTCGGAGACTTTAATAGCCGTTCAGAAAGATGGGGATACCCAGATACTGACAAAAGAGGAGATGAATTGGAGGACTGGGAAATAGACTCAAATCTCCATCTACTCAACAAAGCGGATGACCACACCGAGCTTCTACTCCAGAAGATGGCTTACCACTTCTACTCCAGACATAGCTTTCTGCACAGGAGACATCCTCCGCAAAATCGATCGCCATGTGCTGGACCAATTAGCAGGTAGTGACCACAGACCAATCAAGTTTGAACTGAATATGGAGTATGTTCCACAGGAGCAAAAGCCCTTGCCCCGCTGGAATTACAAACGAGCAGATTGGGACAGATTTGCCATACTAACAGACAAATATTGTGAAAACATAAATACACGATATGGCAACATAAAGCAAATGGTGGAAAGTCTAAACAGAGCGATAATACAGGCAGCCACTGAGTCCATTCCAAGAGGAGCGAGGAAAAATTACAAACCATACTGGACTGAAGAACTACAAAGTTTGGAGGACAAAGTTGAAGATGCCAGGAAGACAGCAGAGAGAGAACAAACAATTGAAGCAAACATCTCTCTCAAAGCCATCTCAGGCAAATATATAAAAGAACAGTAAATCAAACAACAAGAGATTGTTGGAGGGAAAAAAACAGAAAACCTGAATTTGACAGGGATGGAAACAAACTATGGATAACTAGTGAAAGCCATGAACAATGAAGGACCTAGAAACAAACAATAACCAATTAAACAAGGAAATGCCTTGCTTACAGGCAAAAAGGCTGCAAAGTGCACTAATGGAACACTATGCAATGCAAACCACATTGATTATACAACCGAAACGAAGAAAGCAATCAAAGACAAACAGATACATCATAGAAATACAGAGACAGCAGCAGAATATATGATGCAAATCTAACAATGGAAGAAATGGAACAGGCAATGAATACCCTAAAAAAGAAGAATCACCAGGAAAGGATGGAATCACAAATGAAATGCTAATAGGACTAGGCACCAAGGCAAAGAAGAAACTACTAGCAGTCCCTAAATAACAGCTGGAAGAGAGGAATGGAAGAACCAAATGGCTATCGACCTAATCAGTCTACTTAGCTGTGTAGGAAAATTAATGGAACGCATTATCAATGGCAGGCTAACATGGTATCTGGAAGAAAACAAACTCTTAACACACACCAAGCAGGATTCAGAAAAT